>JAHWDR010000173.1:0-33162 GCA_021346845.1 Apeltes quadracus
TCTGGTTTCAACACCTATCTATCTATCTATCTATCTATATCTGGTTTCAACACCTATCTATCTATCTATCTATCTATATCTGGTTTCAACACCTATCTATCTATCTAGCTATCTATCTATATCTGGTTTCAACACCTATCTATCTATCTATATCTGGTTTCAACACCTATCTATCTATCTATCTATCTATCTATATCTGGTTTCAAACTATCTATCTATCTATCTATCTGGTTTCAACACCTATCTATCTATCTATCTATCGGTTTCATATCTATCTATCTATCTATCTGGTTTCAACATCTATCTATCTATATCTGGTTTCAACACCTATCTATCTATCTAGCTATCTATCTATATCTAGTTTCAACACCTATCTATCTATCTATCTATCTCTGGTTTCAACACCTATCTATCTATCTGTCTAGCTATCTATCTATATCTAGTTTCAACACCTATCTATCTATCTATCTATCTCTGGTTTCAACACCTATCTATCTATCTATCTATCTATCTATCTATCTATCTCTGGTTTCAACACCTATCTATCTATCTATCTATCTAGCTATCTATCTAGATCTAGTTTCAACACCTATCTATCTATCTATCTATCTCTGGTTTCAACACCTATCTATCTATCTGTCTAGCTATCTATCTATATCTAGTTTCAACACCTATCTATCTATCTATCTATCTCTGGTTTCAACACCTATCTATCTATCTATCTATCTATCTATCTATCTATCTATCTATCTATCTATCTATCTGGTTTCAACACCTATCTATCTATCTATCTATCTATCTAGCTATCTATCTATATCTAGTTTCAACACCTATCTATCTATCTATCTATCTCTGGTTTCAACACCTATCTATCTATCTGTCTAGCTATCTATCTATATCTAGTTTCAACACCTATCTATCTATCTATCTATCTCTGGTTTCAACACCTATCTATCTATCTATCTATCTATCTATCTATCTATCTATCTATCTATCAATCTATCTATCTATCTATCTATCTATCTATCTATCTCTGGTTTCAACACCTATCTATCTATCTATCTCTGGTTTCAACACCTATCTATCTATCTATCTATCTGGTTTCAACACCTATCTATCTATCTCTGGTTTCAACACCTATCTATCTAGCTATCTATCTATATCTAGTTTCAACACCTATCTATCTATCTATCTATCTATCTATCTAGTTTCAACACTATCTATCTATCTAGCTATCTATCTATATCTGGTTTCAACACCTATCTATCTATCTATCTATCTCTGGTTTCAACACCTATCTATCTATCTATCTATATCTGGTTTCAACACCTATCTATCTATCTATCTATCTATATCTGGTTTCAACACCTATCTATCTATCTATCTATATCTATCTATATCTGGTTTCAACACCTATCTATCTATCTAGCTATCTATCTATATCTGGTTTCAACACCTATCTATCTATCTATATCTGGTTTCAACACCTATCTATCTATCTATCTATCTAATCTGGTTTCAACTATCTATCTATCTATCTATATCTGGTTTCAACACCTATCTATCTATCTATCTAGATCGGTTTCATATCTATCTATCTATCTATCTGGTTTCAACATCTATCTATCTATCTCTGGTTTCAACACCTATCTATCTATCTAGCTATCTATCTATATCTAGTTTCAACACCTATCTATCTATCTATCTATCTCTGGTTTCAACACCTATCTATCTATCTGTCTAGCTATCTATCTATATCTAGTTTCAACACCTATCTATCTATCTATCTATCTCTGGTTTCAACACCTATCTATCTATCTATCTATCTATCTATCTATCTCTGGTTTCAACACCTATCTATCTATCTATCTATCTAGCTATCTATCTATCTAGTTTCAACACCTATCTATCTATCTATCTATCTCTGGTTTCAACACCTATCTATCTATCTGTCTAGCTATCTATCTATATCTAGTTTCAACACCTATTTATCTATCTATCTCTGGTTTCAACACCTATCTATCTATCTATCTATCTATCTATCTATCTATCTATCTATCTATCTATCTATCTATCTCTGGTTTCAACACCTATCTATCTATCTATCTCTGGTTTCAACACCTATCTATCTATCTATCTCTAGTTTCAACACCTATCTATCTATCTCTAGTTTCAACACCTATCTATCTAGCTATCTATCTATATCTAGTTTCAACACCTATCTATCTATCTATCTATCTATCTATCTATCTATCTATCTCTAGTTTCAACACCTATCTATCTATCTATCTATCTATATCTAGTTTCAACACCTATCTATCTATCTATCTATCTGGTTTCAACACCTATCTATCTATCTATATCTGGTTTCAACACCTATCTATCTATCTATCTATCTATCTATATCTGGTTTCAACACCTATCTATCTATCTATCTATATCTATCTATATCTGGTTTCAAACACCTATCTATCTATCTAGCTATCTATCTATATCTGGTTTCAACACCTATCTATCTATCTATATCTGGTTTCAACACCTATCTATCTATCTATCTATCTATCTATCTATCTATCTATCTATCTGGTTTCAAACTATCTATCTATCTATCTATCTGGTTTCAACACCTATCTATCTATCTATCTATCGTTTCATATCTATCTATCTATCTAGATTGTTCAACATCTATCTATCTATATCTGGTTTCAACACCTATCTATCTATCTATCTATCTATCTAGATCTGTTTCAACACCTATCTATCTATCTATCTGGTTTCAACACTATCTATCTATCTATCTATCTATATCTGGTTTCAACACCTATCTATCTATCTATCTATCTATCTATATCTGGTTTCAACACCTATCTATCTCTATCTATCTATCTATCTGGTTTCAACACCTATCTATCTATCTATCTATCTGGTTTCAACACCTATCTATCTATCTTCATACTATCTATCTATCTAATCTGGTTTCAACACCTATCTATCTATCTAGATCCGGTTTCATATCTATCTATCTATCTAGATCTGGTTTCAACACCTATCTATCTATCTCTGGTTTCAACACCTATCTATCTATCTATCTATCTATCTATCTATCTATCTATCTATGGTTTCAACACCTATCTATCTATCTAGCTATCTATCTATATCTAGTTTCAACACCTATCTATCTATCTATCTATCTATCTATCTATCTATCTGGTTTCAACACCTATCTATCTATCTCTATCTATCTATCTATCTATCTATCTATCTATATCTAGTTTCAACACCTATCTATCTATCTATCTATCTATCTATCTATCTATCTATCTATCTATCTATCTATCTATCTATCTATCTCTGGTTTCAACACCTATCTATCTATCTATCTATCTATCTATCTATCTATCTATCTATCTATCTATCTATCTATCTATCTCTGGTTTCAACACCTATCTATCTATCTATCTATCTAGCTATCTATCTATATCTAGTTTCAACACCTATCTATCTATCTATCTATCTCTGGTTTCAACACCTATCTATCTATCTGTCTAGCTATCTATCTATATCTAGTTTCAACACCTATCTATCTATCTATCTATCTCTGGTTTCAACACCTATCTATCTATCTATCTATCTATATCTATCTATCTATCTATCTATCTATCTATCTATCTATCTATCTATCTGTTTCAACTATCTATCTATCTATCTATCTATCTATCTATCTATCTATCTGGTTTCAACACCTATCTATCTATCTATCTCTGGTTTCAACACCTATCTATCTATCTATCTATCTACTGGTTTCAACACCTATCTATCTATCTCTGGTTTCAACACCTATCTATCTAGCTATCTATCTATATCTAGTTTCAACACCTATCTATCTATCTATCTATCTATCTATCTCTGGTTTCAACACCTATCTATCTATCTAGCTATCTATCTATATCTAGTTTCAACACCTATCTATCTATCTATCTATCTCTGGTTTCAACACCTATCTATCTATCTATATCTGGTTTCAACACCTATCTATCTATCTATCTATCTCTGGTTTCAACACCTATCTATCTATCTATCTATCTATCTATATCTGGTTTCAACACCTATCTATCTATCTAGCTATCTATCTATATCTGGTTTCAACACCTATCTATCTATCTATCTCTGGTTTCAACACCTATCTATCTATCTATCTATCTATCTATATCTGGTTTCAACACTATCTATCTATCTATCTATCTCTGGTTTCAACACCTATCTATCTATCTATCTATCTAATCTGTTTCAACTATCTATCTATCTATATCTGGTTTCAACACTATCTATCTATCTATATCTGGTTTCAACACCTATCTATCTATCTATCTATCTATCTATATCTGGTTTCAACACCTATCTATCTATCTATCTGGTTTCAACATCTATCTATCTATCTATCTATCTATATCTGGTTTCAACACCTATCTATCTATCTATCTATCTATCTATATCTGGTTTCAACACCTATCTATCTATCTATCTATATCTGGTTTCAACACCTATCTATCTATCTATCTATCTATATCTGGTTTCAACACCTATCTATCTATCTATCATCTAGTTTCAACACCTATCTATCTATCTATATCTGGTTTCAACACCTATCTATCTATCTATCTATATCTGGTTTCAACACTATCTATCTATCTATCTATCTAATCTGGTTTCAACTATCTATCTATCTATATCTGGTTTCAACACCTATCTATCTATCGGTTTCAAACTATCTATCTATCTATATCTGGTTTCAACACCTATCTATCTATCTATCTGGTTTCAACTATCTATCTATCTATCTAGATCTGGTTTCAACATCTATCTATCTATCTGGTTTCAACACCTATCTATCTATCTATCTATCAATCTGGTTTCAACTATCTATCTATCTATATCTGGTTTCAAACTATCTATCTATCTATCTATATCTGGTTTCAACACTATCTATCTATCTATCTAATCTGGTTTCAACACCTATCTATCTATCTGTCTATCTATCTATCTATCTATCTGGTTTCAACACCTATCTATCTATCTAGATCTGGTTTCATATCTATCTATCTATCTATATCTGGTTTCAACACCTATCTATCTATCTCTGGTTTCAACACTATCTATCTATCTATCTATCTATCTATCTATCTATCTATCTATCTATCTATCTCTGGTTTCAACACCTATCTATCTATCTATCTATATCTGGTTTCAACACCTATCTATCTATCTATCTATCTATCTATCTGGTTTCAACACCTATCTATCTATCTATCTATCTATATCTGGTTTCAACATCTATCTATCTAGATCTGTTTCAATATCTATCTATCTATCTGGTTTCAACACCTATCTATCTATCTATCTATCTAGTCTTTCATATCTATCTATCTAGTTTGTTTCAACATCTATCTATCTATATCTGGTTTCAACACCTATCTATCTATCTAGCTATCTATCTATATCTGGTTTCAACACCTATCTATCTATCTATCTATCTATCTATCTATCTATCTATCTATCTATCTATCTATCTATCTCTGGTTTCAACACCTATCTATCTATCTGTCTATCTATTTTCAACATCTATCTATCTATCTAGATCTGGTTTCAACACCTATCTATCTATCTATCTATCTCTGGTTTCAACTATCTATCTATCTATCTATCTATCTAGATCTGGTTTCAATATCTATCTATCTAGATCTGGTTTCAACACCTATCTATCTAGATCGGTTTCAATATCTATCTATCTAGATCTGGTTTCAACACCTATCTATCTATCTATCTATCTCGGTTTCATATCTATCTATCTATCTAGATCTGGTTTCAACATCTATCTATCTATATCTGGTTTCAACACCTATCTATCTATCTATCTATCTAGATCTGGTTTCAATATCTATCTATCTAGATCTGGTTTCAATATCTATCTATCTATCTATATCTGTTTCAACACCTATCTATCTATCATCTGGTTTCAACACTATCTATCTATCTATCTATCTATCTAGATCTGTTTCAACACCTATCTATCTAGATCTGTTTTCAACATCTATCTACCTATCTATCTATCTAGATCTGGTTTCAACATCTATCTATCTATCTATCTATCTAATCTGTTTCAACACCTATCTATCTATCTATCTGGTTTCAACATCTATCTACCTATCTATCTATCTAATCTGGTTTCAACATCTATATACTATCTATCTATCTATATCTGGTTTCAACACCTATCTATCTATCTAGATCGGTTTCATATCTATCTATCTATCTAATCTGGTTTCAACACCTATCTATCTATCTCTGGTTTCAACACCTATCTATCTATCTATCTATCTATCTATCTATCTATCTATCTATCTATCTATCTATCTCTGGTTTCAACACCTATCTATCTATCTAGCTATCTATCTATATCTGGTTTCAACACCTATCTATCTATCTATCTATATCTGGTTTCAACACCTATCTATCTATCTATCTATCTATCTATATCTGGTTTCAACACCTATCTATCTATCTCTATCTATTTTCAACATCTATCTATCTATCTATCTGGTTTCAACACCTATCTATCTATCTATCTATCTGGTTTAATATCTATCTATCTATCTATCTATCTAGATCTGGTTTCAATATCTATCTATCTATCTTGGTTTCAACACCTATCTATCTAATCGGTTTCAATACTATCTATCTATCTAATCTGGTTTCAACACCTATCTATCTATCTAGATCTGGTTTCAACATCTATCTATCTATCTATCTGGTTTCAACATCTATCTATCTATCTCTGGTTTCAACACCTATCTATCTATCTATCTATCTAATCTGGTTTCAACTATCTATCTATCTGGTTTCATATCTATCTATCTATCTATATCTGGTTTCAACACCTATCTATCTATCTATCTATCTCTGGTTTCAACACCTATCTATCTATCTATCTATCTATCTCTGGTTTCAACACCTATCTATCTATCTAGCTATCTATCTATATCTAGTTTCAACACCTATCTATCTATCTATATCTGGTTTCAACACCTATCTATCTATCTATCTATCTATCTATCTATCTATCTATCTATCTATCTATCTATCTATCTATCTCTGGTTTCAACACCTATCTATCTATCTATCTATCTATCTATCTATCTATATCTAGCTTCAACACATCTATCTATCTATCTATCTATCTATCTATCTATCTATCTGGTTTCAACACCTATCTATCTATCTATCTAGCTATCTATCTATATCTAGTTTCAACACCTATCTATCTATCATCTATCTCTGGTTTCAACACCTATCTATCTATCTGTCTAGCTATCTATCTATATCTAGTTTCAACACCTATCTATCTATCTATCTATCTATCTCTGGTTTCAACACCTATCTATCTATCTATCTATCTATCTATCTATCTATCTATCTATCTATCTATCTATCTATCTATCTATCTCTGGTTTCAACACCTATCTATCTATCTGTCTAGCTATCTATCTATATCTAGTTTCAACACCTATCTATCTATCTATCTATCTATCTATCTATCTATCTATCTATCTATCTATCTCTGGTTTCAACACCTATCTATCTATCTAGCTATCTATCTATATCTAGTTTCAACACCTATCTATCTATCTATCTATCTATCTGGTTTCAACACCTATCTATCTATCTATCTATCTATCTATATCTAGTTTCAACACCTATCTATCTATCTATCTATCTATCTATCTCTGGTTTCAACACCTATCTATCTATCTATCTATCTATCTATCTATCTATCTATCTATCTATCTATCTATCTATCTATCTCTGGTTTCAACACCTATCTATCTATCTATCTAGCTATCTATCTATATCTAGTTTCAACACCTATCTATCTATCTATCTATCTCTGGTTTCAACACCTATCTATCTATCTAGCTATCTATCTATATCTAGTTTCAACACCTATCTATCTATCTATCTATCTCTGGTTTCAACACCTATCTATCTATCTATCTATCTATCTATCTATCTATCTATCTATCTATCTATCTATCTATCTCTGGTTTCAACACCTATCTATCTATCTATCTATCTGGTTTCAACACCTATCTATCTATCTATCTCTGGTTTCAACACCTATCTATCTATCTCTGGTTTCAACACCTATCTATCTATCTATCTCTGGTTTCAACACCTATCTATCTATCTCTAGTTTCAACACCTATCTATCTATCTATCTATCTATATCTAGTTTCAACACCTATCTATCTATCTATCTATCTATCTATCTATCTATCTATCTATCTATCTATCTGGTTTCAACACCTATCTATCTATCTAGCTATCTATCTATATCTAGTTTCAACACCTATCTATCTATCTATCTATCTCTGGTTTCAACACTATCTATCTATCTATATCTGGTTTCAACACCTATCTCTATCTATCTATCTATATCTGGTTTCAACACCTATCTATCTATCTATCTGGTTTCAACACCTATCTATCTATCTATCTATCTGGTTTCAACATCTATCTATCTATCTATCTATCTGGTTTCAACATCTATCTATCTAGATCTGTTTCAATATCTATCTATCTATCTATCTGGTTTCAACACCTATCTATCTATCTATCTAGTCTTCTATCTATCTATCTATCTAGTTTCAACTATCTATCTATCTATATCTGGTTTCAACACCTATCTATCTATCTATCTATCTATCTATATCTGGTTTCAACACCTATCTATCTCTATCTATCTATCTCTGGTTTCAACACCTATCTCTATCTATCTATCTATCTCTGGTTTCAACACCTATCTATCTATCTCTATCTATCTATCTATCTAATCTGGTTTCAACACCTATCTATCTATCTCTGGTTTCAACACCTATCTATCTATCTATCTATCTATCTATCTATCTATCTATCTATCTATCTCTGGTTTCAACACCTATCTATCTATCTAGCTATCTATCTATATCTGGTTTCAACACCTATCTATCTATCTATCTGGTTTCAACACCTATCTATCTATCTATCTATCTATCTATCTATATCTGGTTTCAACACCTATCTATCTATCTAGCTATCTATCTATATCTGGTTTCAACACCTATCTATCTATCTATCTATCTATATCTGGTTTCAACACCTATCTATCTATCTGTCTATCTATTTTCAACATCTATCTATCTATCTATCTGGTTTCAACACCTATCTATCTATCTATCTATCTGTTTCAAACTATCTATCTATCTATCTATCTATCTATATCTGGTTTCAACACCTATCTATCTATCTCTGGTTTCAACACCTATCTATCTATCTGTTTCAACTATCTATCTATCTATCTGGTTTCAACACTCTATCTATCTATATCTGGTTTCAACACCTATCTATCTATCTATCTATCTATATCTGGTTTCAACTATCTATCTATCTATCTGGTTTCAACATCTATCTATCTATCTATCTATATCTGGTTTCAACACCTATCTATCTATCTATCTATCTCTGGTTTCAACACCTATCTATCTATCTATCTATCTATCTATCTATCTATCTATCTATCTATCTATCTATCTCTGGTTTCAACACCTATCTATCTATCTAGCTATCTATCTATATCTAGTTTCAACACCTATCTATCTATCTATCTATCTATCTGGTTTCAACACCTATCTATCTATCTATCTATCTATCTATCTATCTATCTATCTATCTATCTATCTATCTCTGGTTTCAACACCTATCTATCTATCTATCTATCTATCTATCTATCTATCTATCTATCTATCTATCTATCTATCTATCTCTGGTTTCAACACCTATCTATCTATCTAGCTATCTATCTATATCTGGTTTCAACACCTATCTATCTATCTATCTATCTCTGGTTTCAACACCTATCTATCTATCTATCTATCTATCTATATCTAGTTTCAACACCTATCTATCTATCTATCTATCTATCTATCTATCTATCTATCTCTGGTTTCAACACCTATCTATCTATCTATCTATCTATCTATCTATCTATCTATCTATCTATCTATCTATCTATCTATCTCTGGTTTCAACACCTATCTATCTATCTAGCTATCTATCTATATCTAGTTTCAACACCTATCTATCTATCTATCTATCTCTGGTTTCAACACCTATCTATCTATCTGTCTAGCTATCTATCTATATCTAGTTTCAACACCTATCTATCTATCTATCTATCTCTGGTTTCAACACCTATCTATCTATCTATCTATCTATCTATATCTATCTATCACCTATCTATCTATCTCTGGTTTCAACACCTATCTATCTATCTATCTATCTAGTTTCAACACCTATCTATCTATCTATCTATCTCTGGTTTCAACACCTATCTATCTATCTATCTATCTATCTATATCTGGTTTCAACACCTATCTATCTATCTCTGGTTTCAACACCTATCTATCTAGCTATCTATCTATATCTAGTTTCAACACCTATCTATCTATCTATCTATCTATCTATCTATCTATCTATCTATCTATCTATCTATCTATCTATCTGGTTTCAACACCTATCTATCTATCTAGCTATCTATCTATATCTGGTTTCAACACCTATCTATCTATCTATCTATCTATCTATCTCTGGTTTCAACACCTATCTATCTATCTATATCTGGTTTCAACACCTATCTATCTATCTATCTATATCTGGTTTCAACACCTATCTATCTATCTATCTCTGGTTTCAACACCTATCTATCTATCTATCTAATCTGTTTCAACACCTATCTATCTATCTATCTATCTGGTTTCAACACCTATCTATCTATCTGTTCTATCTATCTATCTATCTATCTGGTTTCAACACCTATCTATCTATCTATCTATCCGGTTTCAACTATCTATCTATCTATCTGTTTCAACATCTATCTATCTATATCTGGTTTCAACACCTATCTATCTATCTAGCTATCTATCTATATCTGGTTTCAACACCTATCTATCTCTATCTATCTATCTATATCTGGTTTCAACACCTATCTATCTATCTATCTATATCTGGTTTCAACACCTATCTATCTATCTGGTTTCATACTATCTATCTATCTATATCTGGTTTCAACACCTATCTATCTATCTCTGGTTTCAACACCTATCTATCTATCTATCTATCTATCTATCTATCTATCTATCTATCTATCTCTGGTTTCAACACCTATCTATCTATCTAGCTATCTATCTATATCTGGTTTCAACACCTATCTATCTATCTATCTCTGGTTTCAACACCTATCTATCTATCTATCTATATATCTATCTATCTCTGGTTTCAACACCTATCTATCTATCTAGCTATCTATCTATCTGGTTTCAACACCTATCTATCTATCTATCTATCTATCTATATCTGGTTTCAACACCTATCTATCTATCTATCTATCTATGTTTCAACATCTATCTATCTATCTATATCTGGTTTCAACACCTATCTATCTATCTATCTAATCTGGTTTCAACTATCTATCTATCTATCTATCTATCTGGTTTCAACTATCTATCTATCTATCTCTGGTTTCAACACCTATCTATCTATCTGTCTAGCTATCTATCTATATCTAGTTTCAACACTCTATCTATCTATCTCTGGTTTCAACACCTATCTATCTATCTATCTATCATCTATTCTATCACTATCTATCTATCTCTGGTTTCAACTATCTATCTATCTATCTATCTATATCTGGTTTCAACACCTATCTATCTATCTATCTATCTGGTTTCAACACCTATCTATCTATCTATCTATCTATCTATCTATCTATCTATCTATCTATCTATCTATCTATCTCTGGTTTCAACACCTATCTATCTATCTAGCTATCTATCTATATCTAGTTTCAACACCTATCTATCTATCTATCTATCTATCTATATCTAGTTTCAACACCTATCTATCTATCTATCTATCTATCTATCTATCTATCTATCTATCTATCTATCTATCTATCTATCTATCTCTGGTTTCAACACCTATCTATCTATCTATCTATCTATCTATCTATCTATCTATCTATCTATCACTATCTATCTATCTATCTATCTATCTCTGGTTTCAACACCTATCTATCTATCTAGCTATCTATCTATATCTAGTTTCAACACCTATCTATCTATCTATCTATCTCTGGTTTCAACACCTATCTATCTATCTGTCTAGCTATCTATCTATATCTAGTTTCAACACCTATCTATCTATCTATCTATCTCTGGTTTCAACACCTATCTATCTATCTATCTATCTATCTATCTATCTATCTATCTCTGGTTTCAACACCTATCTATCTATCTAGCTATCTATCTATATCTAGTTTCAACACCTATCTATCTATCTATCTCTGGTTTCAACACCTATCTATCTATCTATCTATCTATCTATATCTAGTTTCAACACCTATCTATCTATCTATCTATCTATCTATCTATCTATCTATCTATCTCTGGTTTCAACACCTATCTATCTATCTGTCTAGCTATCTATCTATATCTAGTTTCAACACCTATCTATCTATCTATCTATCTATCTGGTTTCAACACCTATCTATCTATCTAGCTATCTATCTATATCTGGTTTCAACACCTATCTATCTATCTCTGGTTTCAACACCTATCTATCTATCTATCTATCTATCTATCTATCTATCTATCTATCTATCTATCTCTGGTTTCAACACCTATCTATCTATCTATCTATCTATCTATATCTGGTTTCAACACCTATCTATCTATCTATCTATCTCTGGTTTCAACACCTATCTATCTATCTATCTATCTATCTATATCTGGTTTCAACACCTATCTATCTATCTACTATCTATCTATCTCTGGTTTCAACACCTATCTATCTATCTATCTATCTATCTATATCTGGTTTCAACACCTATCTATCTATCTATCTATCTAGTTTCAACATCTATCTATCTATCTATCTGGTTTCAACACCTATCTATCTATCTATCTATCTGGTTTCAACACCTATCTATCTATCTATCTATCTATATCTGGTTTCAACACCTATCTATCTATCTCTGGTTTCAACACCTATCTATCTATCTTCAGCTATCTATCTATATCTAGTTTCAACACCTATCTATCTATCTATCTATCTGGTTTCAACACCTATCTATCTATCTATCTATCATATCTGTTTCAACACTATCTATCTATCTGGTTTCAACTATCTATCTATCTATCTATCTATATCTGGTTTCAACACCTATCTATCTATCTATCTAGATCTGGTTTCAACACCTATCTATCTATCTATCTATCTATCTATCTATCTATCTATCTATCTATCTATCTATCTATCTCTGGTTTCAACACCTATCTATCTATCTAGCTATCTATCTATATCTAGTTTCAACACCTATCTATCTATCTATCTATCTATCTATATCTAGTTTCAACACCTATCTATCTATCTATCTATCTATCTATCTATCTATCTATCTATCTATCTATCTATCTATCTATCTATCTCTGGTTTCAACACCTATCTATCTATCTATCTATCTATCTATCTATCTAGTTTCAACTATCTATCTATCTATCTATCTATCTCTGGTTTCAACACCTATCTATCTATCTAGCTATCTATCTATATCTAGTTTCAACACCTATCTATCTATCTATCTCTGGTTTCAACACCTATCTATCTATGTCTAGCTATCTATCTATATCTAGTTTCAACACCTATCTATCTATCTATCTATCTCTGGTTTCAACACCTATCTATCTATCTATCTATCTATCTTTCAACTATCTATCTATCTATCTCTGGTTTCAACACCTATCTATCTATCTAGCTATCTATCTATATCTAGTTTCAACACCTATCTATCTATCTATCTATCTCTGGTTTCAACACCTATCTATCTATCTAGCTATCTATCTATATCTAGTTTCAACACCTATCTATCTATCTATCTATCTATCTATCTATCTATCTATCTATCTATCTATCTCTGGTTTCAACACCTATCTATCTATCTGTCTAGCTATCTATCTATATCTAGTTTCAACACCTATCTATCTATCTATCTATCTATCTATCTATCTATCTATCTATCTATCTATCTATATCTGGTTTCAACACCTATCTATCTATCTCTGGTTTCAACACCTATCTATCTATCTATCTATCTATCTATCTATCTATCTATCTACCTATCTATCTATCTATCTATCTCTGGTTTCAACACCTATCTATCTATCTAGCTATCTATCTATATCTGGTTTCAACACCTATCTATCTATCTATCTCTGGTTTCAACACCTATCTATCTATCTATCTATCTATCTATATCTGGTTTCAACACCTATCTATCTATCTAGCTATCTATCTATATCTGGTTTCAACACCTATCTATCTATCTACTATCTATCTATATCTGGTTTCAACACCTATCTATCTATCTATCTATCTATCTTTCACATCTATCTATCTATCTATATCTAGTTTCAACACCTATCTATCTATCTATCTATCTCTGGTTTCAACACCTATCTATCTATCTATCTATCTATATCTGGTTTCAACACCTATCTATCTATCTCTGGTTTCAACACCTATCTATCTATCTGTCTATCTATCTATCTATATCTGGTTTCAACACCTATCTATCTATCTATCTATCTCTGGTTTCAACATCTATCTATCTATCTGGTTTCAATATCTATCTATCTATCTATCTATATCTGGTTTCAACACCTATCTATCTATCTATCTAGATCTGGTTTCAACACCTATCTATCTATCTATCTATCTATCTATCTATCTATCTATCTATCTATCTATCTATCTATCTCTGGTTTCAACACCTATCTATCTATCTAGCTATCTATCTATATCTAGTTTCAACACCTATCTATCTATCTATCTATCTATCTGGTTTCAACACCTATCTATCTATCTATCTATCTATCATATCTATCTATCTATCTATCTATCTATCTATCTATCTATCTATCTATCTATCTATCTCTGGTTTCAACACCTATCTATCTATCTATCTATCTATCTATCTATCTATCTATCTATCTATCTATCTATCTATCTATCTATCTCTGGTTTCAACACCTATCTATCTATCTATCTAGCTATCTATCTATATCTGTTTCAACACCTATCTATCTATCTATCTATCTCTGGTTTCAACACCTATCTATCTATCTAGCTATCTATCTATATCTAGTTTCAACACCTATCTATCTATCTATCTATCTCTGGTTTCAACACCTATCTATCTATCTATCTATCTATCTATCTATCTCTGGTTTCAACACCTATCTATCTATCTAGCTATCTATCTATATCTGGTTTCAACACCTATCTATCTATCTATCTATCTCTGGTTTCAACACCTATCTATCTATCTATCTATCTATATCTGGTTTCAACACCTATCTATCTATCTATCTATCTATCTATCTATCTATCTATCTATCTATCTATCTCTGGTTTCAACACCTATCTATCTATCTGTCTAGCTATCTATCTATATCTAGTTTCAACACCTATCTATCTATCTATCTATCTATCTATCTATCTATCTATCTATCTATCTATCTATCTCTGGTTTCAACACCTATCTATCTATCTATCTAGCTATCTATCTATATCTAGTTTCAACACCTATCTATCTATCTATCTCTGGTTTCAACACCTATCTATCTATCTGTCTAGCTATCTATCTATATCTAGTTTCAACACCTATCTATCTATCTATCTATCTATCTCTGGTTTCAACACCTATCTATCTATCTATCTATCTATCTATATCTAGTCTATCTATCTATCTATCTATCTATCTCTGGTTTCAACACCTATCTATCTATCTATCTAGCTATCTATCTATCTATCTAGTTTCAACACCTATCTATCTATCTATCTATCTATCTCTGGTTTCAACACCTATCTATCTATCTATCTATCTATCTATCTATCATCTATCTATCTATCTATCTCTGGTTTCAACACCTATCTATCTATCTATCTATCTATCTATCTATATCTATCTATCTATCTATCTATCTATCTATCTCTGGTTTCAACACCTATCTATCTATCTAGCTATCTATCTATATCTGGTTTCAACACCTATCTATCTATCTATCTCTGGTTTCAACACCTATCTATCTATCTAGCTATCTATCTATATCTAGTTTCAACACCTATCTATCTATCTATCTATCTATCTCTGGTTTCAACACCTATCTATCTATCTATCTAGCTATCTATCTATATCTAGTTTCAACACCTATCTATCTATCTATCTATCTATCTATCTATCTATCTATCTATCTATCTATCTATCTATCTATCTATATCTAGTTTCAACACCTATCTATCTATCTATCTATCTATCTATCTATCTATCTATCTATCTATCTATCTATCTATCTGGTTTCAACACCTATCTATCTATCTATCTCTGGTTTCAACACCTATCTATCTATCTATCTCTGGTTTCAACACCTATCTATCTATCTCTGGTTTCAACACCTATCTATCTAGCTATCTATCTATATCTAGTTTCAACACCTATCTATCTATCTATCTATCTATCTATCTATCTATCTATCTATCTATGTTTCAACACCTATCTATCTATCTAGCTATCTATCTATATCTAGTTTCAACACCTATCTATCTATCTATCTATCTATATCTGGTTTCAACACCTATCTATCTATCTCTGGTTTCAACACCTATCTATCTATCTAGCTATCTATCTATATCTAGTTTCAACACCTATCTATCTATCTATCTATCTATCTCTGGTTTCAACACCTATCTATCTATCTAGCTATCTATCTATATCTGGTTTCAACACCTATCTATCTATCTATCTCTGGTTTCAACACCTATCTATCTATCTATCTATCTATCTAGTTTCAACACCTATCTATCTATCTATCTATCTGGTTTCAACACCTATCTATCTATCTGTTTCTATCTATCTATCTATCTCTGGTTTCAACACCTATCTATCTATCTATCTATCTCGGTTTCAACACCTATCTATCTATCTATCTATCTATCTATATCTGGTTTCAACACCTATCTATCTATCTATCTATCTATCTATATCTGGTTTCAACACTATCTATCTATCTATCTATCTATCTATCTCTGGTTTCAACACCTATCTATCTATCTACTATCTATCTATATCTGGTTTCAACACCTATCTATCTATCTATCTATCTCTGGTTTCAACACCTATCTATCTATCTATCTATCTATCTATCTATCTATCTATCTATATCTAGTTTCAACACCTATCTATCTATCTATCTATCTATCTATCTATATCTAGTTTCAACACCTATCTATCTATCTATCTATCTATCTATCTATCTATCTATCTATCTATCTATCTCTGGTTTCAACACCTATCTATCTATCTATCTCTAGTTTCAACACCTATCTATCTATCTATCTCTAGTTTCAACACCTATCTATCTATCTCTGGTTTCAACACCTATCTATCTATCTAGCTATCTATCTATATCTGGTTTCAACACCTATCTATCTATCTATCTACTATCTATCTATCTATCTATCTAGTTTCAACACCTATCTATCTATCTATCTATCTATCTATATCTGGTTTCAACACCTATCTATCTATCTATCTATCTATCTATATCTGGTTTCAACACCTATCTATCTATCTATCTGGTTTCAACACCTATCTATCTATCTATCTATCTATATCTGGTTTCAACACCTATCTATCTATCTATCTATCTATCTATCTCTGGTTTCAACACCTATCTATCTATCTATCTATCTATCTGGTTTCAACACCTATCTATCTATCTATCTATCTCTGGTTTCAACACCTATCTATCTATCTCTGGTTTCAACTATCTATCTATCTATCTCTGGTTTCAACACCTATCTATCTATCTATCTATCGGTTTCAACACCTATCTATCTATATCTAGTTTCAACACCTATCTATCTATCTATCTATCTATCTATCTATCTATCTATCTATCTATCTATCTATCTATCTCTGGTTTCAACACCTATCTATCTATCTATCTATCTATCTATCTATCTATCTATCTATCTATCTATCTATCTATCTATCTATCTCTGGTTTCAACACCTATCTATCTATCTATCTAGCTATCTATCTATATCTGGTTTCAACACCTATCTATCTATCTATCTCTGGTTTCAACACCTATCTATCTATCTAGCTATCTATCTATATCTAGTTTCAACACCTATCTATCTATCTATCTATCTCTGGTTTCAACACCTATCTATCTATCTATCTATCTATCTATCTATCTATCTATCTATCTATCTATCTATATCTAGTTTCAACACCTATCTATCTATCTATCTATCTATCTATCTATCTATCTATCTATCTATCTATCTATCTATCTATCTATCTATCTATATCTAGTTTCAACACCTATCTATCTATCTATCTATCTATCTATCTATCTATCTATCTATCTATCTATCTATCTATCTCTGGTTTCAACACCTATCTATCTATCTATCTCTGGTTTCAACACCTATCTATCTATCTATCTATCTGGTTTCAACACCTATCTATCTATCTCTGGTTTCAACACCTATCTATCTAGCTATCTATCTATATCTGGTTTCAACACCTATCTATCTATCTATCTATCTATCTATCTATCTATCTATCTATCTATCTATCTATATCTGGTTTCAACACCTATCTATCTATCTAGCTATCTATCTATATCTGGTTTCAACACCTATCTATCTATCTAGCTATCTATCTATATCTGGTTTCAACACCTATCTATCTATCTATCTCTGGTTTCAACACCTATCTATCTATCTACTATCTATCTATATCTGGTTTCAACACCTATCTATCTATCTATCTATCTATCTCTGGTTTCAACACCTATCTATCTATCTAGCTATCTATCTATATCTGGTTTCAACACCTATCTATCTATCTATCTCTGGTTTCAACACCTATCTATCTATCTATCTATATCTAGTTTCAACTATCTATCTATCTATCTATCTATCTCTGGTTTCAACACCTATCTATCTATCTAGTCTATCTATCTATCTATATCTGGTTTCAACACCTATCTATCTATCTATCTATCTGGTTTCAACTATCTATCTATCTATCTAGTTTCAACATCTATCTATCTATCTCTGGTTTCAACACCTATCTATCTATCTATCTATCTATCTATCTGGTTTCAACACCTATCTATCTATCTATCTATCTATCTATCTCTGGTTTCAACACCTATCTATCTATCTATCTATCTCTGGTTTCAACACCTATCTATCTATCTATCTATCTCTGGTTTCAACACCTATCTATCTATCTATCTATCTATCTATCTATCTATCTATCTATCTATATCTAGTTTCAACACCTATCTATCTATCTATCTATCTAGTTTCATATCTATCTATCTATCTATCTATCTATATCTAGTTTCAACACCTATCTATCTATCTATCTATCTATCTATCTATCTATCTATCTATCTATCTATCTATCTCTAGTTTCAACACCTATCTATCTATCTATCTCTAGTTTCAACACCTATCTATCTATCTATCTCTAGTTTCAACACCTATCTATCTATCTCTGGTTTCAACACCTATCTATCTAGCTATCTATCTATATCTAGTTTCAACACCTATCTATCTATCTATCTATCTATCTATCTGGTTTCAACACCTATCTATCTATCTAGCTATCTATCTATATCTGGTTTCAACACCTATCTATCTATCTATCTATCTATCTGTTTCAACACCTATCTATCTATCTATCTCTGGTTTCAACACCTATCTATCTATCTATCTATCTATCTATCTCTGGTTTCAACACCTATCTATCTATCTCTGGTTTCAACACCTATCTATCTATCTAGCTATCTATCTATATCTGGTTTCAACACCTATCTATCTATCTATCTATCTCTGGTTTCAACACCTATCTATCTATCTAGCTATCTATCTATATCTGGTTTCAACACCTATCTATCTATCTATCTCTGGTTTCAACACCTATCTATCTATCTATCTATCTCTGGTTTCAACACCTATCTATCTATCTATCTATCTGGTTTCAACACCTATCTATCTATCTGTTTCAACATCTATCTATCTATCTATCTGGTTTCAACACCTATCTATCTATCTATCTATCGGTTTCAACACCTATCTATCTATCATCTGGTTTCAACACCTATCTATCTATCTATCTATCTATCTATCATCTATCTATCTATCTATCTATCTATCTATCTATCTATCTATCTATCTCTGGTTTCAACACCTATCTATCTATCTATCTATCTATCGTTTCAAACTATCTATCTATCTATCTCTGGTTTCAACACCTATCTATCTATCTATCTAGCTATCTATCTATATCTAGTTTCAACACCTATCTATCTATCTATCTCTGGTTTCAACACCTATCTATCTATCTAGCTATCTATCTATATCTGGTTTCAACACCTATCTATCTATCTATCTATCTCTGGTTTCAACACCTATCTATCTATCTATCTATCTATCTAGTTTCATATCTATCTATCTATCTATCTCTGGTTTCAACACCTATCTATCTATCTATCTAGCTATCTATCTATATCTGGTTTCAACACCTATCTATCTATCTATCTATCTATCTATCTATCTATCTATCTATCTATCTATCTATCTATCTATCTCTGGTTTCAACACCTATCTATCTATCTATCTATCTATCTATCTATCTATATCTGGTTTCAACACCTATCTATCTATCTATCTATCTCTGGTTTCAACACCTATCTATCTATCTGTCTAGCTATCTATCTATATCTAGTTTCAACACCTATCTATCTATCTATCTATCTCTGGTTTCAACACCTATCTATCTATCTATCTATCTATCTATCTATCTATCTATCTATCTATCTATCTCTGGTTTCAACACCTATCTATCTATCTAGCTATCTATCTATATCTGGTTTCAACACCTATCTATCTATCTATCTCTGGTTTCAACACCTATCTATCTATCTATCTATCTATCTATATCTGGTTTCAACACCTATCTATCTATCTATCTATCTATCTGGTTTCAACACCTATCTATCTATCTATCTATCTATCTATCTATATCTATCTATCTATCTATCTATCTATCTATCTATCTATCTCTGGTTTCAACACCTATCTATCTATCTATCTAGCTATCTATCTATCTAGTTTCAACACCTATCTATCTATCTATCTATCTCTGGTTTCAACACCTATCTATCTATCTGTCTAGCTATCTATCTATATCTAGTTTCAACACCTATCTATCTATCTATCTATCTGGTTTCAACACCTATCTATCTATCTATCTATCTATCTATCTATCTATCTATCTATCTATCTATCTATCTATCTATCTGGTTTCAACACCTATCTATCTATCTAGCTATCTATCTATATCTAGTTTCAACACCTATCTATCTATCTATCTATCTCTGGTTTCAACACCTATCTATCTATCTATCTATCTATCTATCTAGGTTTCAACACCTATCTATCTATCTATCTATCTATCTATATCTGGTTTCAACACCTATCTATCTATCTATCTATCTATCTGTTTCATCTATCTATCTATCTATCTATCTATCTATATCTGGTTTCAACACCTATCTATCTATCTATCTATCTATCTATCTATCTATCTATCTATCTATCTATCTATCTATCTATCTCTGGTTTCAACACCTATCTATCTATCTATCTCTGGTTTCAACACCTATCTATCTATCTATCTATCTGGTTTCAACACCTATCTATCTATCTCTGGTTTCAACACCTATCTATCTAGCTATCTATCTATATCTAGTTTCAACACCTATCTATCTATCTATCTATCTATCTATCTATCTATCTATCTATCTATCTCTGGTTTCAACACCTATCTATCTATCTACTATCTATCTATATCTGGTTTCAACACCTATCTATCTATCTATCTATCTATCTATCTCTGGTTTCAACACCTATCTATCTATCTATCTCTGGTTTCAACACCTATCTATCTATCTATCTATCTATATCTGGTTTCAACACCTATCTATCTATCTATCTATCTATCTATCTATCTATCTATCTATCTATCTATCTATCTATATCTGGTTTCAACACCTATCTATCTATCTATCTATCTATCTGGTTTCAACACCTATCTATCTATCTATCTATCTCTGGTTTCAACACCTATCTATCTATCTATCTATCTATATCTGGTTTCAACACCTATCTATCTATCTATCTGGTTTCAACACTATCTATCTATCTATCTATCTATCTATATCTGGTTTCAACACCTATCTATCTATCTATCTATCTATCTATATCTGGTTTCAACACCTATCTATCTATCTATCTCTGGTTTCAACACCTATCTATCTATCTATCTATCTATATCTGGTTTCAACACCTATCTATCTATCTATCTATCTATCTATCTCTGGTTTCAACACCTATCTATCTATCTATCTATCTATATCTGGTTTCAACACCTATCTATCTATCTATATCTAGTTTCAACACCTATCTATCTATCTATCTATCTATCTATCTATCTATCTATCTATCTATCTATCTCTGGTTTCAACACCTATCTATCTATCTAGTCTATCTATCTATCTATCTAGTTTCAACACCTATCTATCTATCTATCTATCTCTGGTTTCAACACCTATCTATCTATCTAGCTATCTATCTATATCTGGTTTCAACACCTATCTATCTATCTATCTCTGGTTTCAACACCTATCTATCTATCTAGCTATCTATCTATATCTAGTTTCAACACTATCTATCTATCTATCTATCTATCTCTGGTTTCAACACCTATCTATCTATCTATCTATCTATCTATATCTAGTTTCAACACCTATCTATCTATCTATCTATCTCTGGTTTCAACACCTATCTATCTATCTGTCTAGCTATCTATCTATATCTAGTTTCAACACCTATCTATCTATCTATCTATCTATCTATCTATCTATCTATCTATCTATCTATCTGGTTTCAACACCTATCTATCTATCTAGCTATCTATCTATATCTAGTTTCAACACCTATCTATCTATCTATCTATCTCTGGTTTCAACACCTATCTATCTATCTAGCTATCTATCTATATCTGGTTTCAACACCTATCTATCTATCTATCTATCTCTGGTTTCAACACCTATCTATCTATCTATCTATCTATCTATCTATCTATCTATCTATCTATCTATCTCTGGTTTCAACACCTATCTATCTATCTATCTATCTATCTATATCTAGTTTCAACACCTATCTATCTATCTATCTATCTGGTTTCAACACCTATCTATCTATCTAGCTATCTATCTATATCTAGTTTCAACACCTATCTATCTATCTATCTATCTCTGGTTTCAACACCTATCTATCTATCTATCTAGCTATCTATCTATATCTGGTTTCAACACCTATCTATCTATCTATCTATCTATCTATCTCTGGTTTCAACACCTATCTATCTATCTATCTATATCTAGTTTCAACACCTATCTATCTATCTATCTATCTATCTATCTATCTATCTATCTATCTATCTATCTATCTCTGGTTTCAACACCTATCTATCTATCTAGCTATCTATCTATATCTGGTTTCAACACCTATCTATCTATCTATCTATCTATCTATCTAGTTTCAACACCTATCTATCTATCTATCTATCTCTGGTTTCAACACCTATCTATCTATCTATCTATCTATATCTAGTTTCAACACCTATCTATCTATCTATCTCTGGTTTCAACACCTATCTATCTATCTAGCTATCTATCTATATCTGGTTTCAACACCTATCTATCTATCTATCTGGTTTCAACACTATCTATCTATCTATCTATCTGGTTTCAACACCTATCTATCTATCTATCTATCTATCTATCTATCTATCTATCTATCTATCTATCTATCTCTGGTTTCAACACCTATCTATCTATCTGTCTAGCTATCTATCTATATCTAGTTTCAACACCTATCTATCTATCTATCTATCTATCTATCTATCTATCTATCTGGTTTCAACACCTATCTATCTAGCTATCTATCTATATCTGGTTTCAACACCTATCTATCTATCTATCTATCTATCTATCTATCTATTACACTATCTATCTATCTATCTCTGGTTTCAACACCTATCTATCTATCTAGCTATCTATCTATATCTGGTTTCAACACCTATCTATCTATCTATCTATCTGGTTTCAACACCTATCTATCTATCTATCTATCTATCTATATCTAGTTTCAACTATCTATCTATCTATCTCTGGTTTCAACACCTATCTATCTATCTATCTATCATATCTATCTATCTATCTCTGGTTTCAACACCTATCTATCTATCTATCTATCTATCTATATCTGGTTTCAACACCTATCTATCTATCTATCTCTGGTTTCAACACCTATCTATCTATCTAGCTATCTATCTATATCTGGTTTCAACACCTATCTATCTATCTATCTATCTCTGGTTTCAACACCTATCTATCTATCTATCTAGTTTACTATCTATCTATCTCTGGTTTCAACACCTATCTATCTATCTATCTAGCTATCTATCTATATCTGGTTTCAACACCTATCTATCTATCTATCTATCTCTGGTTTCAACACCTATCTATCTATCTAGCTATCTATCTATATCTAGTTTCAACACCTATCTATCTATCTATCTATCTCTGGTTTCAACACCTATCTATCTATCTATCTATCTATCTATCTATCTGGTTTCAACACCTATCTATCTATCTAGCTATCTATCTATATCTAGTTTCAACACCTATCTATCTATCTATCTCTGGTTTCAACACCTATCTATCTATCTAGCTATCTATCTATATCTGGTTTCAACACCTATCTATCTATCTATCTCTGGTTTCAACACCTATCTATCTATCTATCTATCTATATCTAGTTTCAACACTATCTATCTATCTATCTATCTATCTCTGGTTTCAACACCTATCTATCTATCTAGCTATCTATCTATATCTAGTTTCAACACCTATCTATCTATCTATCTCTGGTTTCAACACCTATCTATCTATCTGTCTAGCTATCTATCTATATCTAGTTTCAACACCTATCTATCTATCTATCTATCTCTGGTTTCAACACCTATCTATCTATCTATCTATCTATATCTGGTTTCAACACCTATCTATCTATCTCTGGTTTCAACACCTATCTATCTATCTATCTATCTATATCTAGTTTCAACACCTATCTATCTATCTATCTATCTCTGGTTTCAACACCTATCTATCTATCTAGCTATCTATCTATATCTGGTTTCAACACCTATCTATCTATCTATCTATCTGGTTTCAACACTATCTATCTATCTATATCTGGTTTCAACACCTATCTATCTATCTATCTATCTATCTGTTTCAACACCTATCTATCTATCTATCTATCTATCTATCTCTGGTTTCAACACCTATCTATCTATCTAGCTATCTATCTATATCTGGTTTCAACACCTATCTATCTATCTATCTATCTCTGGTTTCAACACCTATCTATCTATCTATCTATCTATCTATATCTGGTTTCAACACCTATCTATCTATCTATCTATCTGGTTTCAACACCTATCTATCTATCTATCTATCTATCTATCTCTGGTTTCAACACCTATCTATCTATCTATCTCTGGTTTCAACACCTATCTATCTATCTAGCTATCTATCTATATCTAGTTTCAACACCTATCTATCTATCTATCTATCTCTGGTTTCAACACCTATCTATCTATCTAGCTATCTATCTATATCTAGTTTCAACACCTATCTATCTATCTATCTATCTCTGGTTTCAACACCTATCTATCTATCTATCTATCTATCTATCACTATCTATCTATCTCTGGTTTCAACACCTATCTATCTATCTATCTAGCTATCTATCTATATCTAGTTTCAACACCTATCTATCTATCTATCTATCTCTGGTTTCAACACCTATCTATCTATCTAGCTATCTATCTATATCTGGTTTCAACACCTATCTATCTATCTATCTATCTCTGGTTTCAACACCTATCTATCTATCTATCTATCTATCTATATCTAGTTTCAACACTATCTATCTATCTATCTATCTATCTATCTCTGGTTTCAACACCTATCTATCTATCTATCTATCTATCTATCTATCTATCTATATCTAGTTTCAACACCTATCTATCTATCTATCTATCTCTGGTTTCAACACCTATCTATCTATCTATCTAGCTATCTATCTATATCTGGTTTCAACACCTATCTATCTATCTATCTCTGGTTTCAACACCTATCTATCTATCTATCTATCTATCTATCTATCTATCTATCTATCTATCTATCTATCTATCTATCTATCTATCTATCTATCTATCTCTGGTTTCAACACCTATCTATCTATCTATCTCTGGTTTCAACACCTATCTATCTATCTATCTATCTCTGGTTTCAACACCTATCTATCTATCTATCTCTGGTTTCAACACCTATCTATCTATCTATCTATCTATATCTAGTTTCAACACCTATCTATCTATCTATCTATCTATCTGGTTTCAACACCTATCTATCTATCTAGCTATCTATCTATATCTGGTTTCAACACCTATCTATCTATCTATCTCTGGTTTCAACACCTATCTATCTATCTATCTCTGGTTTCAACACCTATCTATCTATCTATCTATCTATATCTGGTTTCAACACCTATCTATCTATCTATCTATATCTGGTTTCAACACCTATCTATCTATCTAGCTATCTATCTATATCTGGTTTCAACACCTATCTATCTATCTATCTATCTGGTTTCAACACCTATCTATCTATCTATCTATCTATCTGGTTTCAACACTATCTATCTATCTATCTATCTGGTTTCAACACCTATCTATATCTATCTATCTATCTGTTTCAACTATCTATCTATCTATCTATCTATCTATCTATCTATCTCTGGTTTCAACACCTATCTATCTATCTAGCTATCTATCTATCTAGTTTCAACACCTATCTATCTATCTATCTATCTCTGGTTTCAACACCTATCTATCTATCTATCTAGCTATCTATCTATATCTAGTTTCAACACCTATCTATCTATCTATCTCTGGTTTCAACACCTATCTATCTATCTATCTATCTATCTATCTCTGGTTTCAACACCTATCTATCTATCTATCTATCTAGCTATCTATCTATATCTAGTTTCAACACCTATCTATCTATCTATCTATCTCTGGTTTCAACACCTATCTATCTATCTAGCTATCTATCTATATCTAGTTTCAACACCTATCTATCTATCTATCTATCTCTGGTTTCAACACCTATCTATCTATCTAGTCTATCTATCTATCTATCTAGTTTCAACACCTATCTATCTATCTATCTATCTATCTATCTGGTTTCAACACCTATCTATCTATCTATCTCTGGTTTCAACACCTATCTATCTATCTATCTCTGGTTTCAACACCTATCTATCTATCTCTGGTTTCAACACCTATCTATCTATCTATCTATCTATATCTAGTTTCAACACCTATCTATCTATCTATCTATCTATCTATCTATCTATCTATCTATCTGGTTTCAACACCTATCTATCTATCTAGCTATCTATCTATATCTAGTTTCAACACCTATCTATCTATCTATCTATCTCTGGTTTCAACACTATCTATCTATCTATCTCTGGTTTCAACACCTATCTATCTATCTATCTATCTATATCTGGTTTCAACACCTATCTATCTATCTATCTATCTATCTCTGGTTTCAACACCTATCTATCTATCTAGCTATCTATCTATATCTGGTTTCAACACCTATCTATCTATCTATATCTAGTTTCAACACCTATCTATCTATCTATCTATCTATCTATCTATCTATCTATCTATCTATCTGGTTTCAACACTCTATCTATCTATCTATATCTGGTTTCAACACCTATCTATCTATCTATCTAGTCGGTTTCATACTATCTATCTATCTAGTTTCACTATCTATCTATCTATCTGGTTTCAACACCTATCTATCTATCTATCTATCTATCTATATCTGGTTTCAACACCTATCTATCTATCTATCTGGTTTCAACACCTATCTATCTATCTATCTATCTGGTTTCAACACCTATCTATCTATCTATCTATCTATCTGGTTTCAACACCTATCTATCTATCTATCTATCTATATCTGGTTTCAACACCTATCTATCTATCTATCTATCTCTGGTTTCAACACCTATCTATCTATCTGTCTATCTATCTATCTATCTATATCTGGTTTCAACACCTATCTATCTATCTATCGGTTTCTATCTATCTATCTATATCTGGTTTCAACACCTATCTATCTATCATCTGGTTTCAACACCTATCTATCTATCTCTGGTTTCAACACCTATCTATCTATCTATCTATCTATCTATCTATCTATCTATCTCTGGTTTCAACACCTATCTATCTATCTAGCTATCTATCTATATCTAGTTTCAACACCTATCTATCTATCTATCTATCTATCTATCTATCTATCTATCTATCTATCTATCTATCTATCTATCTATCTCTGGTTTCAACACCTATCTATCTATCTAGCTATCTATCTATATCTAGTTTCAACACCTATCTATCTATCTATCTATCTATCTATCTATCTATCTATCTATCTATCTATCTCTGGTTTCAACACCTATCTATCTATCTATCTATCTATCTATCTATCTATCTATCTATCTCTGGTTTCAACACCTATCTATCTATCTATCTATCTATCTATCTATCTATCTATCTAGTTTCAACACCTATCTATCTATCTATCTATCTCTGGTTTCAACACCTATCTATCTATCTGTCTAGCTATCTATCTATATCTAGTTTCAACACCTATCTATCTATCTATCTATCTCTGGTTTCAACACCTATCTATCTATCTATCTATCTATCTATATCTAGTTTCAACACCTATCTATCTATCTATCTGGTTTCAACACTATCTATCTATCTATCTATCTATCTATATCTGGTTTCAACACCTATCTATCTATCTATCTCTGGTTTCAACACCTATCTATCTATCTATCTATCTATCTGTTTCAACACCTATCTATCTATCTCTGGTTTCAACACCTATCTATCTATCTAGCTATCTATCTATATCTAGTTTCAACACCTATCTATCTATCTATCTATCTATCTATCTATCTATCTAGTTTCAACACTATCTATCTATCTATCTATCTATATCTGGTTTCAACACCTATCTATCTATCTATCTATCTCTGGTTTCAACACTATCTATCTATCTATATCTGGTTTCAACACCTATCTATCTATCTATCTATCTATCTATATCTGGTTTCAACACCTATCTATCTATCTATCTATCTATCTATATCTGGTTTCAACACCTATCTATCTATCTAGCTATCTATCTATATCTGGTTTCAACACCTATCTATCTATCTATATCTGGTTTCAACACCTATCTATCTATCTATCTATCTATCTATCTATCTAGATCTGGTTTCAATATCTATCTATCTATCTATCTGGTTTCAACACCTATCTATCTATCTATCTATCTAGATCTGGTTTCAACACTATCTATCTATCTAGATCTGGTTTCAACATCTATCTATCTATATCTGGTTTCAACACCTATCTATCTATCTATCTATCTATCTAGATCTGGTTTCAACACCTATCTATCTATCTAGATCTGGTTTCAACACCTATCTATCTATCTATCTATCTATCTAATCTGGTTTCAACACCTATCTATCTATCTATCTATCTATCTATATCTGGTTTCAACACCTATCTATCTATCTATCTATCTATCTATATCTGGTTTCAACACCTATCTCTATCTATCTATCTATCTGGTTTCAACACCTATCTATCTATCTTTCATCTATCTATCTATCTATCTATATCTGGTTTCAACACCTATCTATCTATCTATCCGTTTCATATCTATCTATCTATCTATCTGGTTTCAACACCTATCTATCTATCTCTGGTTTCAACACCTATCTATCTATCTATCTATCTATCTATCTATCTATCTATCTATCTATCTATCTATCTCTGGTTTCAACACCTATCTATCTATCTATATCTGGTTTCAACACCTATCTATCTATCTATCTATCTATCTATATCTGGTTTCAACACCTATCTATCTATCTATCTATCTATCTATATCTGGTTTCAACTATCTATCTATCTATCTATCTGGTTTCAACATCTATCTATCTATATCTGGTTTCAAACTATCTATCTATCTATATCTGGTTTCAACACCTATCTATCTATCTATCTATCTAATCTGGTTTCATATCTATCTATCTATCTGGTTTCAACATCTATCTATCTATCTCTGGTTTCAACACCTATCTATCTATCTAGCTATCTATCTATTCTGGTTTCAACACCTATCTATCTATCTATCTATCTATCTATCTATCTATCTATCTATCTATCTATCTATCTATCTCTGGTTTCAACACCTATCTATCTATCTAGTCTATCTATGTTTCAACACCTATCTATCTATCTAGATCTGGTTTCAACACCTATCTATCTATCTATCTAGATCTGGTTTCAACACTATCTATCTATCTATCTATCTAGATCTGGTTTCAATATCTATCTATCTAGATCTGGTTTCAACACCTATCTATCTAATCGGTTTCAATATCTATCTATCTAGATCTGGTTTCAACACATCTATCTATCTATCTATCTATCTCGGTTTCACTATCTATCTATCTATCTATCTAGATCTGGTTTCAACATCTATCTATCTAGATCTGGTTTCAACACCTATCTATCTATCTATCTATCTAGATCTGGTTTCAACTATCTATCTATCTATATCTGGTTTCAATATCTATCTATCTATCTATATCTGTTTCAACACCTATCTATCTATATCTGGTTTCAACATCTATCTATCTATCTATCTATCTAGATCTGTTTCAACACCTATCTATCTAGATCTGGTTTCAACATCTATCTATCTATCTATCTATCTAGATCTGTTTCAACACCTATCTATCTATATCTGGTTTCAACATCTATCTATCTATCTATCTATCTATATCTGGTTTCAACACCTATCTATCTATCTATCTATCTGGTTTCAACACCTATCTATCTATCTATCTATCTATCTATATCTGGTTTCAACACCTATCTATCTATCTATATCTGGTTTCAACACCTATCTATCTATCTATCTATCTATCTATATCTGGTTTCAACACCTATCTATCTATCTATCTATCTATGTTTCAACATCTATCTATCTATCTAGATCTGGTTTCAACACCTATCTATCTATCTATCTAGATCTGGTTTCAACATCTATCTATCTATCTATCTATCTAGATCTGGTTTCAACTATCTATCTATCTATATCTGGTTTCAACACCTATCTATCTAGATCGGTTTCAATATCTATCTATCTATCTAGATCTGGTTTCAACACCTATCTATCTATCTAGATCTGGTTTCAAACTATCTATCTATCTATCTAATCTGGTTTCAACATCTATCTATCTATATCTGGTTTCAACACCTATCTATCTATCTATCTATCTATATCTGGTTTCAACACCTATCTATCTATCTGGTTTCAATATCTATCTATCTATCTATATCTGGTTTCAACACCTATCTATCTATCTATCTATATCTGGTTTCAACACCTATCTATCTAGATCGGTTTCATATCTATCTATCTATCTAGATCTGGTTTCAACACCTATCTATCTATCTAGATCGGTTTCGATATCTATCTATCTATCTAGATCTGGTTTCAACACCTATCTATCTATCTCTGGTTTCAACACCTATCTATCTATCTATCTATCTATCTATCTATCTATCTATCTATCTCTGGTTTCAACACCTATCTATCTATCTATATCTGGTTTCAACACCTATCTATCTATCTATCTATCTATCTATCTATATCTGGTTTCAACACCTATCTATCTATCTATCTATCTATCTAGATCTGGTTTCAACTATCTATCTATCTATCTAGATCTGGTTTCAACATCTATCTATCTAGATCTGGTTTCAATATCTATCTATCTTGATCTGGTTTCAACACCTATCTATCTATCTATCTATCTAGATCCGGTTTCGATATCTATCTATCTAGATTTGGTTTCAACATATATCTATCTAGATCTGGTTTCAACACCTATCTATCTATCTAGCTATCTATCTATGTCTGGTTTCAACATCTATCTATCTATCTATCTATCTATCTATCTATCTATCTATCTATCTATCTATCTATCTATCTATCTATCTATTCTATCTCTGGTTTCAACACCTATCTATCTATCTGTCTATCTATTTTCAACATCTATCTATCTATCTAGATCTGGTTTCAACACCTATCTATCTATCTATCTATCTAGATCTGGTTTTAATATCTATCTATCTATCCATCTATCTAGATCTGGTTTCAATATCTATCTACCTAGATCTGGTTTCAACACCTATCTATCTAGATCCTGGTTTCAATATCTATCTATCTAGATCTGGTTTCAACACCTATCTATCTATCTATCTAGATCCGGTTTCGATATCTATCTATTCTATCTAGATCTGGTTTCAAACATCATATCTATCTAATCTAGTTATCATCTATCTATCTAGATCTGGTTTCAATATCTATCTATCTAGATCTGGTTTCAATATCTATCTATCTATCTAGATCTGTTTTCAACACCTATCTATCTAGATCTGGTTTCAACATCTATCTACCTATCTATCTATCTAGATCTGTTTTCAACACCTATCTATCTAGATCTTTTTCAACATCTATCTACCTATCTATCTATCTAGATCTGATTTCAACATCTATCTACCTATCTATCTATCTAGATCTGTTTTCAACACCTATCTATCTAGAC
>JAHWDR010000174.1:0-32949 GCA_021346845.1 Apeltes quadracus
CTGTGCACTTAGTGTTGCCCAGATTTCACACTTCATCACGCTGGATGTTGAATCACATTTTCCCTTCTCACAATGAAAGAGCAAAATATTTGAGCACGAAAGGCACCGGAGACGCTGATTGTGTGTGTGTGTGTGTGTGTGTGTGTGTGTGTGTGTGTGCGTGTGCGTGTGTGTCTGAAAGGCTTAGAAATCAGCGCTGGAGACTCCACCAGTTCTGCATCCAAAGGTCAGTTATCTCATTGCCCCGGCCGATAACAACGTTTTGCTACACGGCCTGCGGAACAACTCAGCCGCGATGACGTCACCGCGCCGTTATTCTAAATACGCCGTAAAATAACAGACATTAAGTTGAATTTGCGAAGAGTTGTTTTAGAGCTTCACCTATTTTTAACCTCTGCTTCAGTTCATAGTTTTTTTTTATCTCCTTTGATTTTATCACAGGGAAGAACGTAATCACTGCGACTCTTTCACATTTTAACAGCAGCGACTTCTGAAGTCCTCCTCACTCCAGAAGCCACTTTGCAATGAAGAGCTGCCGCGACAGCCAACGATCCCCGAACGCCTCATCCTGCAAGAAATGACTGCACTTCAGTCTCTCGCTGTGTGAAGGATGAGCACTGAAGGCACCGCTGCAGATCGCCTTCCATGCAGGAACACTGCTGATTAGAACAGTCTTTACCCATATTTAAAAATGGGTATAAGCTTGGTAAGATGCTAATGTTAATCAATGAACATTGTTAATCATATAATACAGTAAAAGTGTGCTTTTGTTACTGAAAACAAGATGTTCATAATCTTCTTCCAACGTACGGCGTCCTCTGTGCTGCCAGCTTCACCTTCTTCCTGCTTCTTCACCGGCTTCTTCTCCGGCATCTTCCCCGGCTTCATCCCCGGCTTCTTCACCGGCTTCTTCCCCGGCTTCTTCCCCGGCTTCATCCCCGGCTTCTTCACCGGCTTCTTCCCCGGCTTCTTCCCCGGCTTCTTCCCCGGCTTCTTCACCGGCTGTCTCAGGAGATAACTGGACTTTGAGTCGTCAAACAGCCGGCTAACCTTCTTCCTACCATCCCTCCTTTTTGCTCTTTTCCCCGCTGCGCCCTTCGGCTAATCTCTTTAGCCACAGACACACACACACACTTTAGCCGCCTGTTGCTTCTTTTCATCGTTCTTTATCTCTCCGTGTTTTCCACCTGGGCGTTTGCTTACTTCCACCCCCGACTCGTCTGCAGGAAGCCGTGCCGTGTGGAATCATTTCACTCTAAACTTACCTATTACTCACTTTACTACATTACATTCATGCAGCACGTATATATGTATATATATATATATATATATATATATACATATATATATATATATATATATGTATATATAGCACAACTTGCTTCATGTGTTAAACACACTGAGTGTTTAGAACTCTTCGAATTGTTTTAATCTTCTTTTTCAATAAGATGAAAATAAATGAAATTCTTTACGTCTCTGAGCTCTTTTCGTTCGTGTCTATGTAATAATTCCGCTCTATGCAAACTTCTGATGTACGCGGATGGTTTTTAAAGGTCATTCCCCCCCTCCCTCCCCTCCTAGCTCCCTCTCCTCTCTCTTTTCTCGCTCCTGACCAGGTGCTTTGAGAGATAGCTAACCCTGAAAGGACTGCTTTTAAGTCATGGCCAAACTCATTTCTACCTTCAACCCCCCCCCCCCCCCCCATTTAAACAGTGCTTCACGTGACCTCCACCAGCGCTCTTCTGTGTGATCGGGGCTGATCAATAGACTTGAGACACGGTCTCGCTTCCAAACTGAAATACCTTCACGCACATGTTTGTATCACTGCAGTGAAATATTCACAGTTTAAGGTTATCGGGCAATGAAAGTGTCAGCTCGTCCCGTAGTTTGTTTCAGGACCAAATGAAGACCCCTGAAAGGTCGTCTTCTAACCCCTGAACATAAAACCAACACACCAGCAGCCGTGCTCCCGACATCATAAACGCTGAGCAGCTTCAGGCCCATCGCTCATTTATTTCACTGCAGCGGATCAGAAAGCAGCCTTGGACTTCGGCTTCCATCCGTTTCACAATCTGTTTTCCCCACCGAGCGGAGTCTCGTTTCATTACACGGTTTGGGGGTCGATGCCCTTCTGAGTGCAAGAAAGCAAAGCCAAGCAAAGCAGTAACCCCTCATCGCCCAGAGTGGCACCTCGAAACGCAGCGCATGTGAACCATGAGACCAACGTACATACATGGTGGGGCCAAACAGACAGTAGTATTACTACGTGTACTATGTGTACTATGTATGTCTGTTACCACTTACCCTCATTCTGTTTTTTGTGAGTCTGATACAGAAAGGCTCAGTGTGTGTGTGTGTGTGTGTGTGTGTGTGTGTGTCTAATAGAGAGGGAAAAGATAAGAATAATTTAATCTACTTGTCACTGCTCCTCAGAGACGCCATCGATCTTGCAGGAGGGCAAATGCTGAAAACTGAGATGATAACATATTCCTCTTTTCTCACTTTCACGTTTTGTTTATTGAGCTGCGGTGAATCTCACAGACCAATCGCACATTTAATTGGACGCGTGTAACTCGACGCATGCCCCCTGAAACAGGCGACGTGACGCGCTCACTGCAAACAGCAGCTGTGAACAGGCCAATCGCCCCCGTTAGTTCTTCCTTAATGCCTTCTGCACATTGATCTTTCATATATATCGTTACTTGTTTGTTCCACTTGCTTGTTGTCTCTCTTGTTCCCTTTTCAAAAGTCCCGTTTCTACTTCTCAGACACACACGCACACACACACTCACACAGTGGTACGATCTGAGTCATCCTCTGCTAACACAATACCAAGCATATCATCCATATTTTATCCCTTTAAAACAAATCCAAAGTAAGGCGCAGCCACTGAAAGGTCAGAGCGTTTTAAAGCAAGCCGAGGCTGACCTTTGTCTGAAATGTCTTCGTGGGCCGTGTGGATGTTTCTTCTGGCCCGTTTCTCGGCGTGCACGTGGCCACGTGCGCATAGTCACAAGTGGCTCGAGCCAGAACACCTTAATATCTTCTGTGGGGGGGCCGAGTGGAACACAGCGGAAATCTCGCTAACGGACTCCACGGACGCTTCTGAGAGCAGCCGTAACCACGGCGATCATTGGTCTCCACGAGGGGCGGCTTACGGGTGGAGGTGAGAGACAGAGAGCACTAAAATGCTGCCATCAGCATCAGCTACAGAACCACAGTCTGTGGACATTTTGTTATTCACGCAGTATCTTCGCTTTGGCGTGGAACCGTGTGGTCTTGACCTACTTCTCAGACGCATGTTCTCAGCCGGGGAGTCGTGTGCACACAGGGAGGGAAAACAGATGGCTCATGTGCAGAACGGGAACAGAACGCTGGCAGGATGACGCAGATGAAATAATTCACATGCGTGCCGATTATGTCTAAAAGGACCGCTGGTTTTCATCGTCTGATTTCATAATCATTTTAACGTCTCTCAGTGTCTCGTTTGGTTTTTTCATTTTACCGTGATTATTTTCACTTTTTTGACATTTTATAAATTAAAAAAAAAGCTCATGAAAAATGCTCCCAAGCACTTCCAAGTTACCGCATTCTGTGCACAGGAAGTGGTGCGTTCGTCACCACGCCTCGCACGCCGTGTGATTGACGGGTGATCCGTGGGAAACGCAGCACAAAAGCGCAGCAGAAGAGCGCAGGGTGCTGCAAAAAAAAAAAAAAAAACCGCTACATTGCATCCATTTGAATTCTAAACTGAGGAGAAACACTGACAGAAAAATTCCAGCAAGACGGCAGCAAGAAAATAGGTCCTTGAAGTCAAAGCGGAAAAACACAATCCCCCTTTGATGATGAGCTGAACAAATATCTGCAGGTTTTCGGTGTGTGTGTGTGTGTGTGTGTGTGTGTGTGTGTGTGTGATTTCAATTTCCAACGGCTTAATTATCCTCCTGTATGAAACATGAACCGATGAGCTGGATAATCATTGCCCCCCCCCCCCCCCCCCCCCCTCCCCTTTGTCACTCGTGAGTGTGTGCGCATCACTGTGTTTCATCTGACATCGATAAAAGCCGACATTTTCCCACGCAGGCGTTTGCCTTTTTACTTTCCCCCTCGATTGTTTCCAATTATCTTTTCTCCTTCGCCTCGTGCAGATTACACACGACTTTCTCCTCGCCGGCCGGACGGGGCGAGCGCCAAGGCCGAGGAGGGAGGGAGAGGAGGGCTTAGAGGGAACAATGCAGAGTCATGCGGCCTTGACCATCAAACGAATAAGAAGAGGGAATAAGAAAGTGGGCGGGGGGAGAGAGCGAGTGTCGATGCCGCGGATGGGGAATGGAGCACCGGTGGTCAGAAAGGGCATCGTGAGGAAACGTTTCACCTGGAGTGGCGGCCAACAGACGCCCTCATGACTCAGAAGCATTCGCTGGTACAGACACTAAAGTGACACCAAGCACCAATGAAATCTTAAAGCCCAGGGAGTAAGTCTAACTGCCTAACCGTGTTATATTACCCGGTTTATTCCACCTTCGTCCAGCGACCATCACCACGTCGTCTCTGGACCGGATGCAAACGAATCAACAGGGTCTAAATATAAAGAGTTACTCAGCGGCAGAGATGCACATCTAAGCAGGATCGTCTGACAGTCGTGTGACACGGCTGCACCGCCAAAGCATCCGCGTGTGTGTGTGTGTGTGTGTGTGTGTGTGTGTGTGTGTGTGTCTGTGTGTGTGTGTGTGTGTGTGTGTGTGTGTCCTTGTGAGTGAGTGTGTGTGTGTGTGTGTGGTCTGTCACATCACCTCCATACCGTATGAGGTTGCACATCATGACTCTGCTGGTTCCCTACAGCTTAATGTGTCGTTGGCAGTTACATCACACACACACGCACACACACACAAACACACACACACACACACACACACACACACACACATATTAATGTTGGATGACTCAGTTCTTTGGTGGTTTTCAGTGAGCGAATAAGAAACTTTCAATGTAAAGGTCAGAATTCCACACTGGTGCTCTTTCTTACTTGGAGCGGACAAAAGGTTCCCATCAACAAACTCTAAAATACAGTGTCTATAATATGAATATATGTGTTACATATATGTATCATGGTGTCATACATATAGAATTATTTTAGGATTTTGTGTTGTGAATTGTGAAACGCTCTATATAATATTCCTCATTGCACGTGTGGAAATTAGCAAAGGGAACTGAACCTCATGAATGTACTGTGCAACGGCGGAACGATGGAGATTCACACTCCCGTTAAAAAGCTGCGTGGCATCAGCCAGCTGTGACCTACCTGGCTTTTTATCTTTTCAACCAGATGTTTCAGCCGAACCACCGTGAAATCCTGTGATTCCTTCAACCACGTTACAACGCAGAAGAAGAATACGTCAGGTCGAAAAATGTTTTCACAAAAAATGTCCCAATATGTGAGGTGGAACAATGTCAAGGGAAGAAAGTCAACAAATGTTCAAATATGTCAGTATGTCCTGAAACAAAAAGAAAGAAAAAGTAAAGAATATTTCTGTCTACACGTAATATTCAACTCAATGTTTTTTTTACTTTTCTCTCTTTGCCCTGAATGAAGTAAAGACCTTGAATACCTCGCTTTCAGTCTGCCTTTCAGTCCAGGTCACTGTGGCCGCAGCTCTCTGAAAAATGTTTTTTTTTATTGATCGAAAACTGTTGGAAAACTGGAAAAACAGTTAAATAAAGAAAAATGTTTGGCCAAAAATCTAGTAGCTGACAAAGGAGGTCATCAGACACCTTAGAGAAGCAGGAGACGCTGCGCGTGATGATGGGGGTTCATGACCGTCTCTCTCGCCATTTTGTGTGTGCGTGTGTGTGTGCGTGCGTGTGTGTGTGTGTGTGCGGGTGAGATTCTGGCTCTGCATAGCAACACTTAGCTGACACGTGTTTTCCGCGTTGTGGGTAAAATGAAGAGAGATGGATAATCCACAGCAGGACAATCGAATGCAACAAGCATTGAGCAAGCAGTGTGAAGCTCATGGGGGGTCTGTGCGTGTGTGCGTGTGTGTGCGTGTGTGTGTGTGTGTGTGCAGGGGGGTCGGGGGGGGGGGTTATGCAGTGCTGCTGAGACAGGCAGCTTTGTGGAGGCTGCTGCTGAGGTAATTACATGCTAAACTCCAGTGCAGTTGTACACTGTTTGGGACTATTTTTACTGTTGACTGAACATGGTGGCTGATGGAAGCTTATTCAGCAGATTAATGTTTGTATTACTGTCAAATCTGCTCGTGCACATCGGCGGCACCAAATGCATTCGGCCAATCGGTGCAGCCGGGTGAAATACGTCTGAAAACCCACTGGGATGCGTAACGGTCACCAGCTTTCAGGTGTCTCTCAGTCACTAGGACACACCTTTCCATCAGGCCAGTGCGTCTCTCGCCCCCCCTGCCTTCATCAAAGCCGTGCGGAACTTGTGGCATTTCAGAAAGCGATTGCTTGTTGTTGCTGCTTGTTGACGTTTCCCTCTGGCGGCGGCGTGATATGCTTGTGCGAGTCTGTGTGTGTGTGTGTGCATGTGAGTGAATGTGTGTGCGTTGGTAAACACCATATGGGCTTTTGTACATGTCATGTGTGCTTGTGTCAGTCTGAAACGATCTCTTGGTGTCAGTGTGTCCGTGCACACATGAGGGTTTGTGGCGTTTGCCGCAGGTTTCCTGTCGGGACGACAGTGACGAGGAGAAAGAGCTTCAGGCTTCGAAGAGGAGGCGAAGAAACGCCCTTTCCACGACACAGAGGTGTTATCTGCACGCCTGCGTGACCTCATCGTTAACAATGAAATAATAAGGGAGTTCAATCATTTCAAACGTCCTTTACACACAGATTCCCTCTTCGGGACGATCAACCTTTTTTTCCCTCAAATGATCAATCTGCGTATTATTAAACTAAGTTGAAGTGACAGGAAAATAGAACTGACAGTTCATGGAGCAAAAGCATCACTCAAGCAGCGAAACCGTGTTCATAAAAACACATGGAATTATTGCTTGTTACATGTTTAATTCCCAGTTCTGTCAGGTCCATTATGTCAAGAACACGCAGGACAATAAAAATGATTTAGGAAACATTTTTATGAGATAGATGCGTCCAGTATGAGTTCAGAATTAAATCTTTGGCGGTGTGGCTCTCTTCAGAGAGGCCTGCGACCTTTCATGAGCACCATGAAATAGCAGGGAGTCAGAGGACAGCAGCGGCATTAAGGAGCGCTTTTACCGGAGCGTGCCGTTACCGGAGCGTGCCGTTACCGGAGCGCTTTTTGCCCAGTGTCTTTGCTGTTGTTGTGGTAACCACAGCTGTTGCAGACGTTATCACACCCCCATCCCCTCCCCCCCCCGTCCTCTCCCCCAGGTGTCCTCTCTGTCCAAACAGGGACCTTTAGGTGTCAAGTAGTTTATGTTCGGCGTTGACAGCAGAGCTTTACCCTCTGGACTTTGGCTTTGTAGTTTTGACAATCCATCCGCGGGATGCTCCCATTGGTCCCGCTCTGCCCCCCCCCCCCCCCGCCATGTTCCCCCATCCATTGTCTTTATTCCCACGATGTCCCCTGAAGACAGATGTCTCATCAGACAGCGTGTCATCGCCCCCCTTGATCACAGGTGAACTCTGATGTGTGGGTCGATGTCATTGACCTGTTCCATGTCGATCCGGGAATAACAGTCCCCCAAAGGGACTGAATGTCCATTTAAGCAGCTGCAGGAGTCGGCGTGTGCTCGTGCCGTTCCCGCTGCGCTACACAGCAGCACATTTGTGATGAAGGAGAGCTGTTGATGCACGATCTCACCACTGTGCAGACTCCCTCCCCTCCTCTCCACACTCTTCGTTTTTCTCCCCCCGCCTCCAAAACGGGTGAAGCTGGAAAGGGAGGTGCTTATGTAGGTTGGACACACGAGTTATGGAGTCACTTCCTGTTTCCTCTGAAGGCGTTTGATGACCAAACAGCGTCTGAAGTCTTCTTCTACCACAGCTTCACGATGATGGACTGGTCGTCCGTCCACAAACGTCCACTTGGACCTGGACATGGACGAACTGACGAATGACATTTTCACACTTGGATCTCTCAGGACAAAAGGACAAAAGGATGAAGTGATGATGTGGATGTTACACGAGGGGAAGCTTCCATTCTTTGGTTTGGAGCAGAGACATTGTTATGCATCTCCTCGTTGGAGCGATCGCTGGTTCTCCATGACGAGCAGCCTCTCGTTAAGCTTCCACGTGCCTTTGCTTTGTCCACGAAAACAAATAGATAAACTTTCTCTGCAGGCGAATCTACACATGTCTGAGAAGCATTTTCCAAATAGAGATGAACCACGTCAGGACTCTGAGTTCATTGGTAAAGGTTCGATTGAGCCAACTGACGTCTGTGGCCAACGGGCAGAATGTCAACATTCACAAATCACTTATAACTTATTATGAAATGCCCCAGAAGGACCCAGAAAGATCTACGTCGTTCCCTCTGTCTCGTCCTCCAGTCGTCTAATTTGGTATCTCTCTAATTAATTCTCTGGATCCATTAGGGATGGAGCAGAGGGTGGTGGGGGGCTACTGTAGTGAGGGATGAGAAAGGAGTGCATCCCCCCCCCCGCAGGGCAAAAAGATGAGTCTCCAAAGTGCAGCGAAAGTACTCTGCACAGCCCTGAAATAATAAAGAGGAGGAAGTAAAACAAGAGGAATCAAAGGCGGAAAATAACTAGAGTGAACTTTGCCTCTCGGCGGCTTGACCCCCCCCGTTCCCTTCCCCCTCCCGAGTTCCCTCGCCTCCTTCCACAGCATTTTGCAAGTGTCATGTTATATTTTGGGAGACGGCAAAGGCTGAAACGCTCAGAGGGGAGGGGCGAGGACGCGGCGGGACGGACGGAGACGGGACGGAGGCGGACACAGAGGGACACAGAGGGACACAGAGGGGAGGGGGGTGGAGACGCTACGTCTGCTGCTCCCGTTACTAGAGAGTTTAGAGAGGTCACATTGTTATTATTCTGTTCCAAAGGCCTCAGTTATATTTTATGGTTTTGAAGCTGAACTCAGCTGGCAGGAAGTCTAACGGAGCCGCTCAGCCGCTGGTCTCAGGGGTCAGAGGTCGAAGGCCCCGTCGCACACACACACACACACACACACACACACACTCCTCTGCGCACCAGGAGAAGTCGAAACCAGAGTATTTGATTCTTTAATTGTCGGTGAGACGTAACGAATACACGCTGTGTGCACACCAAATGGGGCCCGGTCAGACGTCCCGGTCAGACGTCCCAGTCAGACGTCCTGGACGCGAGGACGCAGCACAAAGAGGCCGGTGGGACACGGGCGGAGGACATCGAGTGGCTGCTGCTGTGCATAGTTTGCATAAGCGGAGGAGCAGCCGTCTGCCGGCTGCTTGAGATGCAGAGGGCCTTTGTCTTGGGGAAGGTCGGCGCTCTGCTCCTCCCTCGCTCTCCCTGCAGAGCGGCGAAGTAATGTGACAAGCGGCTCTCGATGCATGGCGAGGTAAAAAAGGTGAGAGATGGATGAGGAGGACCAACGAGAGGAGGGTTAGTAGGGAAAATAAAGTTTAAAAGAAGGCGTCAAAAGAATACAAAATTACAAAAGAAAAAAAGGAGGGTAAGTAGCAGCTCAGTGTTTCAGTATCACATGGAGGTAGACGTGCACATCAATCCAAAGTGTGGAAGCTTTGTGCAGAAGCTTGCTGTGGTCGTATCTCCAAACGCTAACGCAGAACCTCCCGTGAGGTACGAAAGAGACGGAGCCGTTTCCCGCCTCACCGCTCCTTCGCCGGTCCAATAGAATCATTAGATGCTCGTCATGCGCCTTTCCGTCGCACATTATGATGATCACTGCAAACAAAGCGAGCGCGAGACGGAGGTGGAGAAGAAGCATCATCAGCACCAAAGAGAGAAGGAGATTGCACAAAGTGACTGCACTCGGTTTGCAGTCCCCATCTCTGGTTTGGCTTTTTGGAAGTCGAGTGAGATCACATGGAGACGTCACGCGTCGTCTGTCTTTGACAGACTTTCCACACACACACACACACACACACACGCAGCACATCCAACACATTTAACTAAAAGTCTCGCTCTTGGCTGTTGTTGGATTTTAATCCTTCTAAGACGTGATGAAGTCACAAACTAACCCTGAAACGATTTCACTATCTCAGAAAAGTCTCTCCTGAACCTCCGTGATAAAGTGCGTCGTTGTTGTTGTGTAGTTCTGCAGCGGGATCCCAGGTGTCCCTCAGACATCGTTTGAGGGACGCGACGTTACGTGAGACAGTCAATCTGTGCACATGTCGGCCTGTGTCTTGTTAAATTAATTAAGACTCTGTGAGAGTGTTGGCCTCTTCTGGAGCCTGATTTATTTAATCTGCTTCTCTGATGACGTGATTGAATCTGATGGAATAAATACCCCACTTTTCATCGCTTCCTCCTCCTTCTCCTACATGACCTCCTCTAACCTGTGTTTCTGTGCTTCTGAGTGTTCGTACATGGTTTATGTGTGTGTGTGTGTGTGTGTGTGTGTGTGTGTGTGTGTGTGTGTGTGTGTGTGTGATCTCTGGAGAGCAAAGAGAAGACGCTGATTGGCGATATGAATGACTAATTAGGGCTGCTGGCAGACTGAGGCTGCCACTTCACCGTGAATGGGGCTTTGATGAAGAACCCGAGGCCCTCGGAGTTTAAATGAAACCCCAAACACAAACACACAGGCGCGGACGAAGACGTCAAAGACACAAATTAAGACAAGCGCAGACCCAGTGTTACACAAACACATGTCGCAGAACGGGCCGCAGTTTGTCCAGATTGGGAGCGCTGCACGGGCCCAATTAGTCTCAGTGGTAATCAGGCGTCGTCTCAAACGACTCCTTATTTACTTCATAGTTTATTCATTTGACCCGGCGATGTGTTATTTCAGTGAAACTTACGCACAACAATTTGCCTCTGTGGATTCCCTCTAACGGAGACGAGCATTTTAAACATTCCACTGCTCTCAGCAAACAAAGGGGAAAACCAAACTACCTCTCTTTCCTTACATAGATTATCTAAGTGAAACGTTTCCTCTAAATGTTGACAGTCATATGAGAGCGCCACCATGTCCAAATAAACGCATTTGTTCATGGTGCTCTGATATTACACGGTTTGTGTTAACCTAGGATTCTGTGTTTAGCATATTCAGAAAACCAGCCCGATGGGTAATTATTACCAGAATTATGAGGCAGAGATTTTAATGACACAACAACGGTATATCAGCTTAAGTGAGGATTCCTAACTGGGGAAAAAGCCTGAAATTAGCAGCGACACGATGAAAGCAAGTGAATCTTTTGGACTTGTTCTGGAATTTACCCACACACGCACACACACATGCGACACTGCAAAAACCCAGCTGTTCCATTGCTGCTCTACCTGGGTAGCGGTGCGTAATGTGCGGCTCACACTGCCCCCTGCAGTCTGCAGCGAGAAGTGCTCCCTCAACCCGACGAGGCCAGCAGCAGCGAGCACTCGTGACTCCCCTGCTGCTCGATGACGCACTGAGAATCCAGACAATAGATGTGCATTCAATGCACCACAACTTCTCACAACACAACGTGACGAGAGGGACAAAGATCTGATCTCTCAGTAAAAGAGTCAGTGTTTGATCCAGACAGTCGAACAGATGACAGGCGGATAGATAGATAGATAGATAGATAGATAGATAGATAGATAGATAGATAGATAGATAGATAGATAGATAGATAGATAGATAGATAGATAGATAGATAGATGGATAGATAGATAGATGGATAAATAGATAGATAGATTATAATAAATAAAAATAAATGATGTTTAATGAATCTTTCGCTGTTGAGGATATCGTTCATTTGAGTTCATCCAGTCACTATGTGAACACGACACACCCACAAAATAAATGACATTGCCCTCACCAGACCATTTTCCAATTATTCTTTATCCTTCGTTCATTCATCCGTTCGTGAGGGGCGTGCATGTGTGCATGTGTGTGTGTGTGCGTGTGTGTTAATGCGATACGACTTGGCTGCGCTGTCTCACCACAATGCAATCCAACAGCCATGATCTGTGGCATCCATCAAACCAAACACACACACACACACACACACACACACACACACACACACACAGAGTACTTGCCATCTTGATCTGAGCTCAATCCAGGAGCGATTGCCAGAAGGAACGGTCGCACTGCAATCACTCATAAGACCCACACACAGACACGCACACACACGCACAATCACACGCACCTGCTCCTCAGTGTGTATTAGAAAGGTAACTGTAAATCTGGGCCAAATGAGTCGATTTACAGCAGGGCTGAGATTCAACACTCACACACAAACACACACACACACACATGTAAGACGTGGTGAGATATTGTCCTGCATGAATACACGTGCAGGCCCCTGTGATTGGGCGCCATGCGTCCAGGACGCAGCACACAAAGAGCGGTGAAACGATGTGAACCGTTTTAACGGAGTTCAGCGAAGTCGTCAAACAGAAAGAGAGTTGAGGCCGTTTCTGAATCCTCGACTTCATCGAATCCCACCAGAGCACCGTTTTCCTTTTCACGACGCTCAAACATCATCAAGTTATAAACCATCACGACCACCATCTCGTTTTGAGATGAGATCCCATCACATGCCTGATTTATTATAACAGCACATTCCCATAAAGTGGATTACTGAGGCTCACACGGCCAAACGGTTGCACTTCATGTTCCACAAATGAAATAAAGTATAAAAAAGCAGAGTAGAAGATAACTGAATAAAGAGAAAGATGAGGAGGAGAAGATGGACAGTAATGGAGTAAGCAATAAAAGTGGAGTGTGCGAGGACGCGTGATGGATGGGGTTGTGTTGCTGCTTCTGGGGACGAAACACTGTCACGTACCTTCGGGTCATTCCGAGCACAACAAGCACTCGGTCCAACAACGGTGATGTCTGAATAAATGTAACGCTGCTGACTCTACTGATCTCCCGTCCTCGTCAGTGTGCGTTCCTTCGTGGTGTGTTTGGGATTCCAGCCGACCCGATACGGACGAGAGGACTTTAACAACCTGTCGTTCACACATTCACACCCGTTTACACCCCGACGGCAACAACCTTCAGGGGCCTTTTGGGGTTGAGTGTGTTTCCCATGCAGAGTTTGTGTGTGTGTTTGTGTGAGTGTGTGTGTGTAACTGTTTGCTGAGTCGTCTTTGTTTCAGAGTGATTACTCAAAGCCCGTCGTTTGACACAATGAGATCAGGCCGGCTGAGGGTTGGATCTCATGCAGGGAATACATTCCCGTTCCAGGCCACCTCACACGTGCACACACGCACATACACACACACACACAGACACACACACTGCGGCACGAGGGCATGCAGGTGTTTGGTCAATCACAAACGCACCGCACAGTGTGCAGAAACACACACACGCACACACACACACACACACACACACGCGTGTCCTGTTCCTCTCCGGCATCTTTATTCTCCCTCCTTCGTCCTCTCTTCCTCCCCTCTTCTATTCTCTCTCAGTTCCTCTCATCATTTTCCCTTAAACACGCATCCCCCCCCCTCACCCACCCAACCACACACACAGACACACACAGACACACACCGCTCTGTTACCTGCTCCTCGTTCACCTGCGTGAGCTGCCTCCTCTGATCCCTCGTCATCCTTTTGTTTTCATCCGGGAGCAACACTTATCCTCTTCACCCTCCCTCTTTCCATCAGCACTTTCTCCCCCTTTACCCTCCCAACCCCCAATCACACGCTCCCCTCCCCCTCCCTCTCTCCTTCCCTGCCTCCCTCCCTCCCTCCTCCCCCCCGTCTCGCTGTCCGCTCACTATCCAAGTCAGTTTACCTAACCACCTGCCTTCCCTTGTTACCCTGAAGAAATGCATTTGCTTTCCCTGCATCTCTTTTCTTCTCCTGTTTGGTCTCCTCGGCCTCCTCTCCGCGTCTCTCTGCGTCTCGCTGCGTCTCCCTCCGGCTCCCTCTTCTCTCGTGTAAAGGTCACCACAGTGTGTGGAGTTCAAATTAGGTTCAAGCCCTGTAGGGTCAGGTGTGGCGTGAAGGAAAACGCACCGTCACGTTTTCGCCGACGATGTAACTGTCTGAACGTCGTTTAGACGCGGCTCAGGATCGAGCAGGTCCTCGTCCTTCAAAAATGTGATGAGGGAAGTTGATTAATGAGCAGCTGCGTGAAACGTTGTGTCTTAGCGCCACCGAAGGATGTGTAGATTTGAGCTGCCTCGCTGCCTAAGTAGGACACTCGAAATAGCTCCTCGGGGCCTCGCATCAAGGACACGGCCTACTGTAAGTGACCGTGTGAGTGTGCGTCCGCTTCCATCGCGCGCAGTCCACACCTACGACGGTGCGCGTGAACGCACATTAATGCCTGTGTTTCACTCCAGTCCGGCTGAAGTAACTGTAGCTCACTGCTAGCCTGCAGCTAGCTACGGCTAGCAGTGAGCATGCTAACCTGTAACCATGCTAACCATAAGGATTACCAGCTGGAGGTCGTTAGAGGTGGAAGTCCAGTCACTCTCCCTAAACTCCCCTTAACTTCTACTCACATTCTTTACAGTTTCCTTAAATCAAATATTTTCATGATGAAATCAATAAATCCCATCCTTCTTCAAACCCCAGTGTACAAACGCTTGTGCTACTTTTGTCAGAAACTCGGTGTGTAGTCAGAATGTGCTCGATGTGGCCGCCAGCACGGCGGAACAAAAAGCTCGGCTCTCGTATTCATCCTACCTCCGACAAATCGCACTGATTTATGTCCTCTACTGCGAGCCGGAGCACTCCGACCCATTTGGTGTGCGTGTGTGTGTGTGCGTGTGTGTGTGTGTGTGTGTGTGTGTGTGTGTGTGTGTGTGTTGCTGTGTTTCTTCACAGTATATGAGGAAAAGTTTGAGGTCAGCCGTCAGAGAGGGCTTCTTACTTAGGGACGCAAATAAATAAACAGATCCAGAGTTTGAGGGCTGGAGTGCATTATGTGAAAGTAATATCTGTGTGTGTGTGTGTGTTGGGGGGGGGGGGGGGGGGGTGTGCGTTTGGAATTAGTGATGTAGAATACACACAAATGTACATGAGCTCTCACGGCTGAGCAGCTAGCTCCACCGCTCTCTCTCTCTCTCTCTCTCCACGTGCGCCGTGCACGTGCCTCTAAACGCGTCTCCATGCCGAGGGAAAAGGCCGGCGTATCGGATCCGTCTTTCGTCTTCTGTCATGACTGAGGCGTCTGACGTGAGCGCCGGGCGGCCGAAGGATGGACACAACAACGCGCCGCTGTGTGTTGATTTCCCGTCGTTCCAACGGTCGAGAGGGACGATGACGACCGACTGCTGCTTATTGAGCACGAAGGAAAACAGGACGACGGCCTCGTGGAACCGTCGCAAAAAGAAACGGTACAGCTGTGTTGATGTCGGCTCTGTGAACTGTGATGCGACGTCGGGCCATCGCGCCCCTGTGCATCCTGGGACGTGGAGCGACGCGGTGACCTGAGACAGGCCTCTGCTGCACGTCACTGAAGTCCCGCGTGTGACGGACCCGTTCAGCCTCGATGAACTCAGCGCTTCATTCACACGTATGAAGGGCCGTGTTTGATAAAAGGCATCAGCAGAGGAAGTGACCACGGACCAAAACACGGCAGCGCACACGTTACATTGCAGTGACACCGCGGTAAACATACAACAGGAAGTGCGATGCGTTGGCTCATAGCCATGAATAAAGAGTATATAACGTGTGTGTGTGTGTGTGTGTTGTGTCGTGTGAGCAGTCATGTGCCAACTCCACTCACACTGATGATGAGAGCAGGAACATCCGACATTTCAGCGCCCTTTGACTCTCAGGGTTCCAATCATCTCTCCTTTGTGGGATGGAAGTCTCGCACAATAATGGAAATGCCATTGCTGAGTTCCTGTTGGTTTGTGTCTATTGGATGGGTGAGGGAGGAGGGGGGGAGGGGCGCTGCAGGGAGGTCTCCCTTCTCTAAAGCGGCCTTAAACTCTGCATCGCCTCATTCGGCTGCAGGATGTTGTTTTTCACAATCGCTCGGCAGCTCCTGTCTGATCAAACTTTCATCGGTGAATCAACGTTGGTCTCACGGGCCGACTGCCAGACGAGCCTCTCTCAGCGCGACCACAACGGGATCCCGCCTCCCATCCTTCTCCCATCCGTCTCCCATCCGCCTCCCATCCGTCTCCCATCCGCCTCCCATCCGCCTCCCATCCGTCTCCCATCCGCCTCCCTCCCTAACGTGTGTTCAGATGCTCGTTTTGCCTGCAGACATTCAAACTTGTAATAATGCGGGAGCAGTGGATCTACGGTCCGTTTCTAATCTGAGCAGATCAGTCGGCCCTCAGTCGAGTTCGGTCACAACGACGCCGCACAGCGAACACGCACACCAGCGTACGAACGCACTGCACACACACACACACACACACATAGTGATTAAGGACATAACAGTGGAGTCAGCAGAATCACTCTTTGGACACAAGAGGGGTGAGTCAGTAAGCCCAATCCCACAAACACACACACACACACACACACACACACACACACACACACACAAACACGCACACGTTAATGTGAAAGTCGGGGGGTAATAACCACAGAGTCTCTGAGGGAAAAAATATGATATACTATATATATATGATCCATATGAATATGAGTGTATAATGTAGTCGTACGTGCAGCATCAGAAGTAAGTGTGTCATTAGCAGGAGGACATCGTGGCCTCCACCTGCTTCCACCTGCTTCCTGCTCGGAACAGTTTCAGCTAAAATGCCCTTTTCCCCTCTCTCCTGAAGAACCGAACGCAAAAGCAGCCACGAGACACGTTGCGTCGTATAGACTCCGATTGTATCGGATCAGCTGGACCGCAGCCAATGAGGTGCAGGCTCCTCCACCAGGAGACGGAGACACAGTAACGTTGGACGTCTCCATCGAGCCGTTTTTCACCAGGCCTCTCCTTCGTGATGCTTTGCAGTTTGCATACAAAGAGGATTAAAAGATGGGTGTCTCCGTTGAATAGTGATGGATTCCTCCTGGCTCAAATTCCCTTTGAAGCACATTTCCCATTGGGATTATTTTTTTCTGTTATGATTACCTTTGCCAAGAGAGAAAAAAAAACAATATTCTGGCTGGTCAATTCCAGAAACCTCCAGGCATCGAAAGTAGGGGATGTAATTAAAGGACTATTGGTATAATAATGACAATTTCAGCCCTTCAACATGAAACGAACGCTGAAGCACCAAGGAGGAGTTTGTCCTGTTTGCAACCTCCAGGCACAGCTGTGAGGGAACAGACTCATCCCAGCCGATCCCTGCAGAAAGAAACTAAACTCTCATTTGGTAAAAGACCAGGGGAGGAAAGCAAAGAGAGGGAAGGAGACAAGGAGGCACGGCATCGTCTACTTCCTACATTCATCCTTTCATACACTAATGCTCTTATTGCAGGAAGAGAAGGACGGGGAGGAAAAGAGGAGCAGCCCCGTCTTGTTACCTTCTCTTCCCCCTTTGATGGTTGTGACAACATTTCGCAGATACACATCAGCTGTTGTGCTCATTTAGTAAATGTGCTGTTTGGATAAAAAAAATAAAAAAAGGCTCAGATTTGTAAATCCATCGGACTATAATAACGTCTCCCTCAGCTTCTCGCCCCCGGCTACAATTTCCCCTTTTTGGGGAACCGAAGCAGAAGACAGCAGAGATCTGTGAATTTGTGTGTGTGTGTGCATCAAGCTTTGTGATAGCCTGACCAATCAGCTCAACTTTCAGCTCTCAACAAAAAACTTTATTCAAGCAGCTGTTGGCCAAAGGGAGGGAGGAAGGGGAGGAAGGGGGAGGACGGGGGAAGAGGTGGGAGAACAACAGAGATGAAAGGACGAGACAGAAACAGAGAGAGAGAGAATTAGAGCTCTGGGAAACATTGCTGGAAGGTCCAGGAAGGCGACCTCATGGAGGCCCAGCAGACGTTCGATTAAGAAAGAAATACGGGCCTCATCACTTCGTTCTTTGTCTGCCGTTTGTTCGACAGCCTAATGACTCATTCCATCATCAGAACCGAAGCGTCGGCTCAGGCAGAAACATTCTGGCCTTTGTTCCTGGATTTCTGACAGATATATGAATACATTTAAATACTAAACTGGAGTCAAGCATGAATTTGGATTTTTATATATTCGGAAAAGTAAAGTAGTTTGTGCCTTCGTCAGGTTCAAACTAATTATCTCAAGGTTTCTGCTTTAAATGAGTTAACAACACAAATGCTGGACTGGGTAACATTTAATGAAGGGATTTATGTGTGTTTCATCACCTGTGTAATAAGTATGTGTTGAGTATTTATTCATCTCCAACTGATTTTTGACTGTGAATCTCTCTCTCTGCCCCTTTTTCTGTGTCATATTGGTGGTTTTCTTCTTCTGTCAATGTGGTGCACTTTCTGACACGCTACAAGGCTGTGTGTGTGTGTGTGTGTGTGTGTGTGTGTGTGTGTGTGTGTGTGTGTGTGTGTGTGTGTGTGTGTGTGTGTGTGTGTGTGTGTGTGAGGGTGTGTGTGTGTGTGTGAGTGTGGACATGAAAATAGTTTACATTTGAAAAAGTCACATTTTGCATTCAGACCCTGAGGGGACGTCCGTCCTTCTAGCAGAGAGTAAATGTGCAAACAGAGCTGCAGAAACAATCATTAGAACCATGTCGACGGCGCTCTGAACAAACGCACAACCTTTAGACGCTTCGCCTGGAGACGTCAGCACCGTGAGCCAATAGGAAGACGTCTACTGGGAAATGAAGGTTCAATGCGGCCATTAGAAAAGACTTCATCGTAAGCGGTTTGGATTTCTATGTTTTCTCACCTCGTTCGGATGTCATCTGGTCCGGGCCTGAGGTAACCATGGAAACAAATCATTTGCGTAACTAAAAGGAGACTTTTAAGGGAAGTTCTTCTAATGTTTAACTTGTTTTGAAATACTTTTCCCCTCAATTACTGTAATTGGTCTCTTTGAGTTTTGCCCAAACTGCTGCTAAAAAGCACAGTGGTTGAAATACCTTTATTTAATCTGAAAGGTATTTGTGGGGGGTTATTCCGTACTGCATCAAGAGTGCATCAAAGAGCAGGGAGGAGGAGGAGGAGGAGGAGGAGGAGGAGGAGAGGAAGGAGGAGGCACCAGAGAGAGAAACCATCCCTTACGTCTTGAGTTTCCTCGTCCTGCTGAAGGTTCCGGTTCTGTTTCCGGTCAAACAGCTTAGCTGCAGCTGAGGTTTAAAGAACAACGACAGCTCGCTGTGTTTCTACCTTTTTCCAACCTCTGTCCTTTGTGTTCTCCAGACCGTTTGTAGACTTAATGCAAGATTAATTTAGGCCAAACCACAGCCATGATTTATTCAGCCGGGCCTTTTTTCTCTCAAAATAGTTCCAGTGCTTCGTGTTTCCCGAGAAATAAGGAACATATTGACATTCCCGTGCATTCAGTGCAGGAGCCTGATGCACAGAAGAGGTCCAGAGACCATGAAGACCACGTATATGTGTGTGTGTGTGGAGTTATTGTGTATCATTATGGGGCACATGTGTCTCTGGAGTATCAATTACCAGCGTATTGCACAAAGAGGCCATGCAGTTATTCATTCTTTGTTTGTGCTACTTTAATAAAAGCCGTTTTTCTTTTTTTACTAACTTCCAGAAGTGAAAGCACTTGCAGTTTCCGACGTGAACCGTACAAGCTGCTTGCTCCTGGATGAGGAGGAGAACCAACAGGCTGTCAATGTACACAACCTGGAAGACACGCACCACACGGGGGAGGGAGACGCTTCTATTGCCCTGAGGAAGAGGAAGCTCGGCTGTGTGCCGAAGCACGTGATGTAAGGACGCCTCGAGCTTCACGTCTCTAACTTTTCCCTCCGAGGAAATGTTGAGGGCGACAAGTCCCGGTGAACGTGATCCCCGACCTCCTGATGTGAAGGACGTACCTACCAGCTCCTCTTCTGGGACCCCCAACAAGAGCCCCTTCTTCCTCTCCTTCCCAGCTGGAGGTCAGAGCGACTGTGTCACCCAGCTGTCCTAACAACTGAAACACAAAGAACACGAAGATCACATCATCATCATCACGTCAGGTGGTTGTGTGTTTTCAAAGTGCAGTGTCTAAATGAATGAGAGTTTATGAATGATAAATGGAGCCCCGATGGAGCGTCGCATGGTGACCCGAGTATGAATGGGTGAATGATTACATGCAGCGTTACAACACTTTAAGTGGTCTGAAGACTGGAAAAGTGCAGTGGAAGTAAAGTCCATCCATCATTTACAGTCCATTTAGCACCGCTCTCGTCTTCGCCATCTATTACATGCTTTTAATAAAGATATCGTATTTTACAGAACTTCGTTAATTCACCGGACGTTTGCCTGTGAACCCTCAGTCGGACGCGTCGCTGGCATCGTCCAATCACAAAGCACAACCAATAGTGTGACATCCAACCAAAAGGGCACGAGGATGGTGAAACGATCCGGCTGACACGCAGCGTGTGGCTAAATGCCTCGGTGTGCACGTGTGTTTCACGCATGCTCACAAACACGTTTCTCCTCCTGCGACAAACACAAACGCATTTGAAAATCCCCTCTCGAACGCAGAGAGCCTTTTATTTATCCTTATTTTATTATTACTTGCGACCTACTTGGAGAGAAAGTCTGGATCCTGCAGTGACGCGCAGTTAAAAATAACTCAGCAAACACACACTCCTACTGTACGCTTCCACACACACACACACACACAGACACAAGCACACATAAAACACTCAAACAGAGAACACACACTCTTTCCATGCCTCGCCGCTGACCACAGTGACTCCCTGAACACACACACACACACACACACACACACACACGCACACACACACACAGGTATGCACACACTCTCGCAATCATGTCTCTCCTCTTTTCATCGCTCTTCTTCTTCTCTCGTCTTCCAAATGTGCATCACTTCATCCCAGACCGTGTTGTCTTCTCAAGAGGGGAGGGGGGAATTTTATCCTACATTCTGGCTTTCGGGATCTTTGCTCCGCCTTCTTCTGCAAGGTCATTAATTTGGACTCTGACAGCGACAGTGAAGAGGAGGACAGGGGCGAGGAAAGAAAGCGCCGCTTCACTCGGTCTGAGGAGGAACGACAAAAGTGCAAACAGAACATTTCCCACTGCAGCTGTGACACACACACAGGGTGGGGCGGGGGGGGGGGGGGTTAGGGTTAGGGTTAGGGTTAGGGTTAGGGGGGGGGGGGGGGGGGGGGGGGGTCGAGGGGGTTACTAATGCAACCTACTTGTCCGTGCTGCTGAACTGACCCGGTAAAAACAATGACTGCAGCGGTTAACTGAGGGCTGCTTCCTGTGTTACGAGCTCAATGTCTCACATGTTGGATGGTCACTGGATCCCCATTTAGAGTCCTTTTCTATCGAGCTGCTTTCCAAACAGCACCCGCCTGCACACAGACACACACACACACACACACACACACACACACTAAGACGCACTAAGATCCCATTCAAAATGGCCGGACATTATGCTGTAATAGCAGATTACAAAGTAACTGTAAAGGAATGAAAGTGTCAGCATTATTACTTTGCCGCATAGTTTACAAACACACACACACACACACACAAACACACAACCACGCACACACGCCTAACATTATTCTTTGGGATAAACATACATTCGGGTTAAAACACTTGCCTCCTTGCACACACACACACACACACACACACACACACTCAAACATACACACACACGCATCCATATATACATGAGGAGCAGCAGCAGATGGCCGAGTGACCCCGAGGTTTTGTCCCGCCGACAGTTTGCTTGACGTTCTGGACACAGTTGTCACTTAGACTTAGAAGCCGCTCCCCCTCTCACACAGACACACAAGGAAGCGCACAAACAAGCACACAAACAAGCACACGGCCGTACCGCAGAATCACAGAAAAACACACACAACTGACAACACCATTAATGACTGTGGACAGGAAACAGTGTGTGGAAAAATGGGGGGGGGGGGGGTGGCAACGGGAGCGAGGCGGAGAGGGGGGCGTAGAGAGTCCTCCTGCCACCAGAAGAGCTTTTGCCCCTGAAGTGCACGTTTTGTGTACAAATGAGGGGTTGGGGGGGGGAAGGGGCGGGGCCCTCTGGATCATAAGAGCCGTCGTCTGTGTGTGTGTGTGTGTGTGTGTGCGTGCGTGCGTGCGTGCGTGCGTGCGTGCGTGCGTGCGTGTGTGCGTGCGCGCATCAGGCCGTGGACACACTGTGGGCGAACACAAAGCGGGGGCCGGAGAACACCACCGTTATCATTTCGGAGGGATAACAGCCCAAAACTGTCCGGTTGCATAACGTCAAACCCAGAACTTCATGCTGAATTATTAACTCAAAGTACGTTTGCAGAAGCCACGACGGGTTTCTTTGTAGATCCTTAAGTACCGATTAACAGTTGGTTCAAACATGAACATGCGGAGAATCTTTAAACGACGTGCAGTCACTTGCACATATCAGTTTCAAACGATGCTAAACGTTTTTGTACTGTACGCTGCTTTTGCTTGGAGATGATAAACCAACATGAAATAAACTGCCATCGCAAACGTAGAGCTTATACGGTGCGACCTGGGACATCTGGCCACGTCCTCAAAAAACGCCAAAGCCTCCTGGCAACAGTCGCTTGGCGGAGCGGCGTCCGACCCCCCCGGGGTTAAAGCACTCGAAATGTGAGCTAACCGCTAACCGCTAGCCGCTAGACAGCACGCGCTGTGGATGGTGGAACATTTTGGCCGTGACTTACACGCTGCTCAGCAATCAGTAAAAGCAGAGGAGGTCGGGCTGCGTGTCTGCGTGTGAGAGAGAGACTGGGGGAGGGAGAGGGGGAGGGAGGGGGGGAGGGGGAGGGAGAGGGACGGCGACGCAAGCGATAACTAACTATGGCGACATCGGCAAGCTTTTTCCTATTAGGACCTGATTAGGGGAGGAAGCAGTGGTGCTGTGGGGGAGACGGGAGAGGGGGAGGGAGTCGGGGAGGGAATGTTCAGGTATGGAGCAGGAATATTTCCCAGGGGGCGGAGCGATGGCGGTGGAGGGAAGCGGAATTAGTCGTGTGTTTGTACCTCGTTCGTTAGTTAGAGGATGATCATCAAAACGAGTAAAAAAAAAAGTCCCACGGATCATAAATCTCATCACATTGTTGCGGTTTAAATTCAACACATTTAACACATTTATCCAGGAGCGAATTTACATTTTAATTTAATTTGTTGTCACAAAAAACATCAACTTTGAACCGAGCGAGGACGTGAACGCTGAGAGAGACGTTGAAGCGAGCTGAAGTAGCAACTAAACCGTCACTTCTCTCAGAACACTATTTGGAGCTGTTGGCACGCTGTGCACACACAGACACACACACACACACACACACACACAGACAGACACACAATTTCCGCGCAGATGTTCTCGCACAACACCTGACGTCGGCGGGCTGAAGTGATTTGTGTTTGTTTTGAGGAGCAGATTGCTGTGATGTCGGACTCGTTCATCAACGTCAGCGCTCCTTCACACACACACACACACACACACACACTAAAATCACACGTGCACACAAAGCAGACACACTCACGTACGTGGCCGCACATCTTCTCAAACACCTGAGAGTCCTCAGAGGTCAGAGGTCGGGGGCAGAGGTTTCCCTCTGTGAGTCTATTTGGGAGCTTGTTCAACGACAAAAAGAAGTGAAGACGCTTTGAATCTGGTTCATGTTGGATGAACGAACATTTATTCACTCAAACACAAACAAGTGACTTATGTTGTGTTTTAATTAGCTAAGTACCACGTGATAATTCAACCCAGACACATAAAACAATGATGTTCCTTCAACATTCAAACGAGTGAAACCACTGAAAAACAAAGCAAACTGAACGCTCGTTCTCTGTTAGAACTTCCTCTGGCTTTATTCTTTTCATCCTGAGCATCTAACAGCTGCTCTCATTGCAAACGACATGACAAACCTTGAAGGAACATGTCAAGATGTTGTGAAATATGGGCAGATGAGAAAGGGAACCGCAATTCTTCCAAAGGGAAGGCAGAGTCGTCTAGAAGAGACACTTGGTTCGATCGCTCTGTTCCAATAGGAAGCGGAGTAATGGTGGGGGGAGCGTTCGCTGATGCTAACTAGGAAATGCGAGATACGCCGCGAGAGCAAACCACCTGTTCCAGCATATGGCGGCGCCACACGTGTGAGTGTGTGTGGTGTGTGTGTGTGTCTGTGTACGTGCATTCTCTACCACGCGGCGGGGAAAAAGATGGCGGCCGAGTGCTGAGGATCCTCGTTAGCGAATAAACAGCCGTGTGTTTGACGGGATAATCGCCACGTCACATGACCTGTGTCAACACGCGCACGTGCGCGTGCGTGTTTTTCTTGTTTAACCCCCCCCCCCGGTGTCTTTAGGCGGAGCCACAATACAAGCGCCCACACACACACACACACACACACACACATTGACTTGGTGTGACATCAGCCGCAGCCTCCGGTGATGTACGTGCGTTTGTGTGCGTTTGTGTGCGTTTGTGTGCGTTTGTGTGCGTTTCACCACAAACTTCCTCCCGGGGTTACGGAGTCAAACTAAGGATGAGACGCCGTCACCAACACACGCGCTGTGAACGCGCCCCCGGGGCACATGTGCTTTGTTCGGCGTCACTTTCCAACGATGAATATTTTCACGATTCACCGGCATTCAAAGCGCGACAGATCGACTTCAGTCAGGAGGAAAACAACACAAGTAACGTCGCACACACGCAGGGCCGCAAAAGTCCACTCCGTGTGCACCGACGAGGCCGCCGCGCGTCCGTCAGAAATGAACCGGTGATGCGTTTTGTATTAAAGCCGCAGTGGGACACTTCACATCTGGGTGCGGTCGTCCCACTCGGGTGATTCATGCAGGAGGACAAAGGAAGGGACGAGGGAGACGAAAGGTCCCGTCAGAGCTCGATCGTTGCAGCGCTGCGTGAGAGGATGACGAGTCGCTGTTCCTCCAGTTTTTAATGATCTCTGAACGAGGCAACGGTGGTGCGAGACGTCGAGGGGCAAGTCGACAAGAGTTGACAAGTTGAGACTTCAGTAACAAATAACCTTTATCTTCAAAGAGGGTACTTATATTTATGGTCTGTTTTATTAAACTCTTCCATCAACACAAACACACAGTCACTAATAACAATTGTCTTTGTGGTTTTGCCCGCGGGGGAACGGAGAGCAGCTGGGTGGAGGAGGAGAGGCAGGATGCAGTGAAAGAGATGAAGCAGTGAGGAGCGAAATTAACCAAATTAAAGTGAAACTAAATGAGACAAAAGCTGATCTAAAGTTATACGGACGTGAACCGAACAGACCCAGAGCTCGGATATGAAACGTTCACATGCGAAAGGGTCAGACTCTCGACGTCGGACGCTGAGCTGCTGGGAATTGAACCCGTCACCAAGCGCCTCAAACTCGGCCCCCGTCGGCTGAAAGCTGAGATGTCACACACGTGACCGTCGGGAATAACCCATCCTTGCACCTTGTTCCTAATTGGCTTTGGTTGGCGGGTCAGACTTCAGCCTGGAAGTCGGCCACCAAACGCTTTGGAAGCTCGGATCTGCCTCGTCAGACGTCTTCCATCGCATTCCTCCACGTCAGCAGTCACGCAGCAGTAATGCACCTGGGCTCAGCCCGCCGCTCACCTGCGCTTTCTGCACGAAAACGCTGTCTAACAACCAGTAAATCAAACATCTTTGTCCGCGTAATTCATTCTGAGCGTGAGCAGCAGAAAGGGAGGACTCCGTCTCCTTCATTTGTGCTCACAGCATTATTTAAACTAAGGCTCGACGTCCCGCCCTCCTCCTTTAGGGACCCAAAATAGGCCGACGCAGAGTTACTTGTTGTTTCTTTAAGCTCCACTTGGAAGCTTACGAGTCTCAGTAAAGCATGAACTTGTTTCGCCGTGACTATGACATTTAGTTTAATGGCACTGTGAGTAAATGATGGTGCAAATGATGAGTACTCATGTGGACACACATACGTCCTGCTCTCCCTGCTGTGGAAAGTGTTACAATGGAAATGGCATCAATATGCTCAATAATGTCTCTTTACTAAACTCTAATCCTCTCTGATCCCTCTCCCCTCATACTGATAGACTCTCCTCACACCTGCCTTCATCGGTTATTTACAACACTATAATGTTCAGCTAAATATGCAATTACTTTCCACTGCACTTTATTTCGGATAGCTTCTGGCTCTTCTCTCTCATAACTCATTTCGTATATTTATCTGTAAATCCTGTTTATAGTTATAGTAATAACTCTTTTAAACCATTGTATGTCCTGCACTTACTGCTATTGCACTCAGGTTAGACTTAAACTGCATTACGTTGCCTTGTACCTGGTAATGACAATAAAAGTTGAATCTAATCTAATCTAATCTAATGACAAAGACGTTTTAGGGTTTAAGTGACGGTGACCACGCCCTCTTCTTATCTCCTTATGCCCTTAAATTGGTGGTTTACTTTCCCTCAAACAGCAAACAATGTCCTGGAATGTCCCGGGAGACGCGTTTCGTGCAGATTTTCTCTCAAATCTGCGAGCGGCTGTTCTAGGATCAACATCCATTTGTCTAAATCCAGCTTTTTGCGGCGCGTACTACGGGGAGTGCGTTTCATTGTAAGGAAAACAGCTTCAGTTACAGCCCACAACCAAGTGGAGTTAAGAAGTCTGCAAACATAAGAACGCCGTTCCAGGCGACCGGCTTTGCCAGTCACACATACAAGACGCCTCCGTGCACACAGTCGCTTTGACTACACAAGCAATTTGGCTCCGCACATTCAATCCCATGCATGATCGACGGCCACTTGGCTAATGTTTAAGCGTTATTTTTTTTCTTCCCAGGGCGCAGCAGAAGATCATCCCCGCGGCCTGCAGGAGCACTGATTGGTGTCTTTAATGCGGGAGACGGAGGGCTTCGGCTCGCAAATCAAAAAGGAGTGCGGCGCTTTCGTCGCAAACAGTCGAGAGGAAGAGATTCCCGACGGTGATACGGGGACGATGTGGAGAGATGGAGACGGATTGACGTGTAACAGAAGAAGAGGGAAACAAAGACAGACACGGGGAATAATAGAAGTTGAAGCAAACAAAAAGACCCGCCAGCTCCCAAACTGAAGAAAAAAAAACACACCGCATGGAAAGAGATTTGTGTCTGTGGGAAAGTGGTGGGGAGGAGGGGAGTGGGGGGGGGGGGTCACGCTTAATTTGATGTTCAGGGCCTCTCAGACTTCTTCCCCTCCGTTTCCAATTTCCACCTCTCACAAAATGAGTGGTGGAACCGAAGGCGGGGAAGAAAAAACGGCGCAGTGAAGAGAAAAGTCAGGGAGGGTGAGAGGGAGGGAAGGTGGGGGAGGGAGGGGGAGGGAGGGTGACAGAGCCAGTGGTGGGTGTTTTTTGGGGGGGGTGATAGTAGGTATTAATAGGTGGTCACCGTTCACACAGCTTGTACCATGCACCCACACACACACACACACACACACACACACACACACACACACACACACACCAGCAGAGGGAGGTTATGGGTGCAGCACAACGTGATGTGACCTACATGGTGGAAACTAGGCTGTAAGGAATGGAGAGAACACACACACACACACACACACATACACACAGTGATGCAGTCGGTCCATGACTGGAATAAAGCTCGGCGTTTTTTCGGTCCATCAGAGAGGCGGAGTAACTCTCAGAATGTCCAACCAGCGCGCAGCACCATTAGCCCGCCCAGTCTGACCAGTCTGACCGTCTCCTTTCAGCTCTGCTTCGGTCGCCGCCGGCTGCTGAGGCAGATAGAGCTCGAGTTTAGGAGCAGCTTTGTTGGTCTGTTCTAACGACACTGGTTAGAACGCGTTCCTCTGTGATGCAGGTTCTCCTGCTCGCCATCCGTCCTCCTCTTGGTCTCCGTCTACCTGGATGTCAGGTCGACTCAGTCTCATGTCCCGTTGACAAGTGTGTGTGTGTATCAATCAGTCCGGTTGGACAGCCGACCTTGACAAAGCCCTTTGATTCGGACCATTCCAGTATATTGCTGCTCCCCTGGGGTCTTGGAATCAGAGGGATTTTTTTGTGTGTGATCTTCCTCCCCTCTAATGCATTTCAGTCACTCTCTCTCCTCCCTCACTGCAGTGCTGCTCTCCTCTGCTTCAAAGAGACCGCGGCTCAAACCGCCACCTGCTGCTCACGGTGCAGTACTGCACCCCTGCATCGAAACCAGTAAACAATTCACGTCTCCCCGAGAGGAGCGTGCAGCCTGTTAGACATGCGAGGCGCTGGCTGCCTTTCGTTCTGCATTCTCACGGATTACAACAGACACATTTACTGCGCACACCCAAGTATGAGTACTGATGTTCTTCCTCAAATAAAGAATAACATGGTGTCTTTCTCGACAAAGATTCATCTGATGTGTTCAGGTGACGTGAACAGACACACCCACGCAGTCGCATTAGTGTGACTTGCAGCAGGCATGCATGCATGCATGCATTTGATGGCCTCCAGAAAGCGCACGACCTCTGGTAACAAACGCACGTCCTCCATCATCATCTGACGGGGTGGTGGGAGGGGGGCGGGGGGGACACAGCAGGGGGCACAAGCAGAGACGTTTCGACTGGTGGGGGGGTTGCGGTGTCTCTTGCTCAAGGACACTTCGGCGGGAAGCAGATGTTCCCTCTCTGGCGGGACCGACTTGAACCAAAAACCCACTGGGCGAAAGCGCTCCACCCTGCCGCCTGACGGAGGGGGGGGGGCGGCGATGCAGCTGCTCCGTTTGCAGGTTCTTCTTCCTCACGACCCCGCTGGTGGATTAGGGAGCCGGTAGGCGTCGTATAAATGGCTGGGGGGGGCGGGGTCGGGGGGGGCAGTAGGGATCACTGTGGAGCCTTCTGGGAGGCCTAAATGAATGAAACATCTGTGATGGAAGGATAACCCTGGTGTCAAACTGCACGATTTACCAACTCACCCAGGGAACACGGAGATTAGGGAAGGGGAAGATAAATGCGGCGCCGCCTGTCAGGAACGCTCACGTCGACGGGGCTGCGACGCTAAATCACATTTTGTGGTAAATAGATTCCTGCGAGTCGTTTACGGTGTTCAAACCGATGCCAAAAAGCTTTTAGATTTCCAGTGGAAAAGAAAGAGGACTGCCAGCGTGGCTAAAAGAGGCCGCGAGGGGTCAAACTCCAAAAAACACACAAACATCTATTAGAGATGATGAAATTACATAGGCTGGAAGCTGCCTACCGAACAAAAAACACACAAAAGGAGGAAGGCAGGGAGACTTTTTACCGGTCTGGACCCCACAGAATGCAGCATGGAAACTGGCAATGACTCGCTCTCTTTGTCCTTCTTGGACTCTCTCGCTCGCTGAGTTAAAACGCACACAAAACACACACGCGCACACACACACACACACACACACACACACACACACACGCAACACACATTCACACTCTGTCCCGAATGTGTTTCTGCTTTACAGAACAAACACGTTACACACACATCATGTCTCTGCTCAGTGAAACCACTCACTGGTGCAGAAGCTCCTTCTCTGTGTGTGTGTGTGTGTGTGTGTGTGTGTATGTGTGTGTGCGTGTGTGTGTGTGTGTGAGAGACTTTCCATCTGGCAAAAAACTAGACAACAATACTTTTTTCCCCCCTGCATCTCCTTGCTGCAGTGGCCGACTACACAGCGCTGGATAAAGCGCAGCGGGTGCATGGTCTCCTTCGCATGAGACGACCGCATCGGTGCGAATAGTCAGCAACGCCGCTGATCAATTACTTTTGATAACAACTTTTACAAACTCGCTGTCTGTCTCCTCGCACCTTTCTTCCTGCTGAAGTGCGATTCCCACTCAGCGAGCATGCGGCTCAGGCCTTGCAGGAAGACGGACACAGAGCGCTTGTTTGCGTCGTTAGCCGCGCGTCCTCGTCTCAAAGTGCTGCCTCGGCTCTTCCGAAGGAAGGAAGGAAGGGAGGGAGAGCGAGAGTGAAGAGGTGGATAACAACTTTGCCCCAACAGTCAGAGTCGCAGGGGTCGGCCATTTACGATCACCTCCTCCGCCCCGGCCTCGTTATTACTTCCTCCGCCTGGAAAGCTGCGTCTGTCAGACCCTTTGAACCCTGCCGGACTAATAAGTGAGTGTGGGAGTCGACTTCAGCCTGAGTTGCAAGCACAGCTGAGCGCGTTCAAGCTAATCAGGTTGGAAACCATCCCCCCAACAAGGCCACCGCTACGGCAGAAACCAGTAATTAGAGATGGGAATAGTGGCGTCTCGCATAGGGCCGAACCCCAGAAAGCACTGCAAGCCGCACGCCGAGCGCTCCCCCCCCCCCCCCCCCCCCCCCCCCCCCCCCCCCCCCCCCCCCCCCCCCCCCCCACGCGCTATTAACGCTTTATTTGAACCGGGTGGAGGGGGAATGCTGGGACGGAGGTGCGCAGCGTGGACGCAATAATGCTCTTAATGGCGGGCAGAATATTAACAAGGCGTGCAGGCGGTCTCAAGGGCGTATGCAGATTGAATCCAAAACTGCAACTGCAGGGGGGGCAAGAAGTGGAGCCGAGCGCCCCGAGGGATGCGCCCGGTCACTAAGAACACTTAGTGGGCCGTTTCGTTTTACAGACCAACGAAAGTTGAAACAGGGCGTGACGAGATTAGCTTAGAAGCAGCCTATTTTCACAAAGGGTATAACAGGTATGTAAATAAGTAGAAGTATAAGGATTATTTGCCTGCAGAAAAAAATCGTCATTTTGGTAAGAAATTTGTCCAAGTGGTGCATCTGTGTGTCAACGGTTGTGCGTTCTTCAGTAGAAGATAACGGGGGAAGGTTGGATTCTGCAGACTTTTCGAGCGAGGGATTAAACTTTCACCAGCCTTTGCATGAGCCCCATCAAACGCTCCTGATGATCAATAAATATTGATGGACGGATCATCAATAATTCATCAACGAGAAGTGACAGACAACGCAGACGCCCACACAGGTGTCAGGACTTTCCAGCTTCTGCTCGCGGATATTAATAATTCCAATGAATAAGTTAGAAGATGTGCGACTAACCGGCCCTTCTCTCCGCCAATCGGCCCTTCTCTCTTTTTGATTGGCCGTTTCAAGGTGAGGTCCTTTCATCGCGACGTCACACACGAGCGGCTCAAAGGGACGAAGCCTGCGGCCTGAAAGCTGCTTCCATCGTCTGCCGGTGACGCCGTCCTTCGCCATATCGGCTCTTTTCATGGCTGTATATTATTGCACAGTACAAGTGACCTGGCCCATGATTCATGTAATTTATCACACCTGCTCTTGACCTGCAGCGACACCACAACACTGTGTCTTTAGCGTTAAAGGTGAGTTACAAAGAACGCTCCGAACGGGTGGCGGAGCCGCGTGAGGCTTCGTTTCACGCCGGTGATTCATCACCCTGCGGCTCTCTGCGGTGTGTCACTGTCCTTACAGCCGGACGCCTGCTCCATACAGAGGATATGTGTGAGAGAGAGGGGGAGGGATGAGTCCAGGCCTGGGTGACCTCGTACCGACGACGTATCGTCTCACACAGGGTTGATGCGCGTGTGAACTCCATCGAGCAGACGTTGCTTTGTGTTGAGGGTCACTGATTAAACGCTTCAGTCGTCTCGCCGTGCGTCTGAAGCAGCGGCACCGTAAAGCCTTCCTGGAGATTACAGTCGAGACAATTTCTTTTCGTATCACTTGACGGAGGACTTTCCTCCCCGAAGCGGCGCCTCCGCCGCCATTGGAACCACGTGCAGAACGCGGGGGGGGGCGATCAATCATCCGCGCGTCCCTTTCTATCCACTTACTGCGCGTCTCCGCCTGAGGTAGAACAGGGGGAATGGAAATGGAATCGCTTCGCCGCGGCCCGTCGACAGTTGTGCTTATTCTGCATAATGGCGTGAAAGTAGTTCGCTGCGAGTGCTGCGAGGGCAGAGGCGCCGAGCGTGGAAGGTCTACTCAATAAGCACTCGTCCGCAGTGTAGTGACACATCTCGCGCGGGGAAAATGCGGAGTTAATGAAAGCACTCGCGCACAGACACAGGAGGAGGGATTCATGCATTGCTAATAAATGTAATTGTGGAGAAGAGCTCAATTGCTGCTTCTGAAATATGAGACTGTGACAAAGGCCTTTGACACCAGCGGATGTGTCGTACTTGACTTGTTAACGACGCCCACCCTTTTCCCCTGCGCCTCACTGTCGGTCGGAGCGAACCTTTCCTCCTCAAATGAAAGACTCCAAAATCTGTTCATTAAGCAGCTGCTGAGGTCACCGACGCATCCGATTAACAGCAGCCGCGTGTTCAGGGTTCCATTCCTCACAGGAAGAGGAGGAAATGAAGGAGGAAATGAAGGAGGAAATGAAGGAGGAAATGAAGGAGGAAATGAAGGAGTTTGACCCTGAAAAACAAAGAGAGATCAGAGCCAGACTCCCCCAACACACGCACACGCACACACACACCGCCTCCCTCGGTTGTCATGGTGATTAATAGGCACCTCAAGTCCACGAACCGAAAGCTGTGATCGGACGCTCAAACAAAGCGATGCAGCGGAACCGAGGTGACCTGAACGCGGATAAACCCGGGTCCTCCGTCGTGGACCGACAGCGGCCTCCCGGCTTACGGACACGGAGGGACCGACTGGACCCGTCCTCCGGTGGATCTGCAGGGAGACACGGAGGGACCGACTGGACCCGTCCTCCGGTGGATCTGCAGGGAGACACAGAGGGACCGACTGGACCCGTCCTCCGGTGGATCTGCAGGGAGACACGGAGGGACCGGCTGGACCCGTCCTGCGGTGGATCCGCAGGGAGACACGGAGGGACCGGCTGGACCCGTCCTGCGGTGGATCCGCAGGGAGACACGGAG
>JAHWDR010000175.1:0-32715 GCA_021346845.1 Apeltes quadracus
CTCTTTGATGTTGGTGACATCACAGCTCTTTGATGTTTGTGAAATCACAAACATGATGTTGATGACGTCACTGTTCTTTGATGTTGATGACATCACAGCTCTTTGATGTTGGTGACATCACAGCTCTGTGATGTTTGTGACATCACAAACATGATGTTGATGACGTTACTGTTCTTTGATGTTGATGACATCACAGCTCTTTGATGTTGGTGACATCTCAGCTCTTTGATGTTGGTGACATCACAGCTCTGTGATGTTTGTGATATCACAAACAAGATGTTGATGACGTCACTGTTATTTGATGTTGATGACATCACAGCTCTTTGATGTTGGTGACATCACAGCTCTGTGATGTTTGTGACATCACAAACATGATGGTGATGACGTCACTGGTCTTTGATGTTGATGACATCACAGCTCTTTGATGTTGGTGACATCACAGCTCTTTGATGTTGGTGACATCACGGCTCTGTGATGTTTGTGACATCCCAAACATGATGTTGATGACGTCACAGCTCTTTATTGTTGGTGACATCACAAACATGATGTTGATGACGTCACTGTTCTTTGATGTTGATGACATCACAGCTCTTTAATGTTGGTGACATCACAGCTCTTTGATGTTGGTGACATCACAGCTCTGTGGTGTTTGTGACATCACAAACATGATGTTGATGACGTCACTGTTCTTTGATGTTGATGACATCACAGCTCTTTAATGTTGGTGACATCACAGCTCTGTGATGTTTGTGACATCACAAACATGATGTTGATGACGTCACTGTTCTTTGATGTTGGTGACATCACAGCTCTTTTATGTTTGTGACATCACAAACATGATGTTGATGACGTCACTGTTCTTTGATGTTGATGACATCACAGCTCTTTGATGTTGGTGACATCACAGCTCTGTGATGTTTGTGACATCACAAACATGATGTTGATGACGTCACTGTTCTTTGATGTTGGTGACATCACAGCTCTTTTATGTTTGTGACATCACAAACATGATGTTGATGACGTCACTGTTCTTTGATGTTGATGACATCACAGATCTGTGATGTTTGTGGCATCACAAACATGATGGTGATGACGTCACTGGTCTTTGATGTTGGTGACATCACAGCTCTTTGAGGTTGGTGACATCACAGATTTGATGTTGATGATGGTGACATCACAGATTTGAAGTTGATGAGATATCAGCTCTTCGAAGTTGATGACATCACCTCCCTTTAATCTTAATGACATCACAGCTGCTTGATGTCAAGACCATCAAAGCTGTTCTTTGATGTTGATGACATCATTGCTCTTTGATGTTGGTGACATCACAGCTCTGTGATGTTTGTGACATCACAAACATGATGATGATGACGTCACTGGTCTTTGATGTTGATGACATCACAGCTCTTTGATGTTGGTGACATCACAGCTCTTTGATGTTTGTGATATCACAAACATGATGTTGATGACGTCACTGTTCTTTGATGTTGATGACATCACAGCTCTTTGATGTTGGTGACATCACAGCTCTGTGATGTTTGTGACATCACAAACATGATGGTGATGACGTCACTGGTCTTTGATGTTGATGACATCACAGCTCTGTGATGTTTGTGACATCACAAACATGATGGTGATGACGTCACTGGTCTTTGATGTTGATGACATCACAGATCTGTGATGTTTGTGGCATCACAAACATGATGGTGATGACGTCACTGGTCTTTGATGTTGGTGACATCACAGCTCTTTGAGGTTGGTGACATCACAGATTTGATGTTGATGTTGGTGACATCACAGCTCTTTGATGTTTGTGATATCACAAACATGATGTTGATGACGTCACTGTTCTTTGATGTTGATGACATCACAGCTCTTTGATGTTGGTGACATCACAGCTCTTTGATGTTTGTGATATCACAGCTCTGTGATGTTTGTGACATCACAAACATGATGGTGATGACGTCACTGGTCTTTGATGTTGATGACATCACAGCTCTTTGATGTTGGTGACATCACAGCTCTTTGATGTTTGTGATATCACAAACATGATGTTGATGACGTCACTGTTCTTTGATGTTGATGACATCACAGCTCTTTGATGTTGGTGACATCACAGCTCTTTGATGTTGGTGACATCACAGCTCCTTGATGTTTGTGACATCACAAACATGATGTTGATGACGTCACTGTTCTTTGATGTTGATGACATCACAGCTCTTTGATGTTGGTGACATCACAGGTCTTTGATGTTGGTGACATCATAGCTCTGTGATGTTTGTGACATCACAAACATGATGGTGATGACGTCACTGCTCTTTGATGTTGATGACATCACAGCTCTTTGATGTTGGTGACATCACAGCTCTTTGATGTTTGTGAAATCACAAACATGATGTTGATGACGTCACTGTTCTTTGATGTTGATGACATCACAGCTCTTTGATGTTGGTGACATCACAGCTCTGTGATGTTTGTGACATCACAAACATGATGTTGATGACGTTACTGTTCTTTGATGTTGATGACATCACAGCTCTTTGATGTTGGTGACATCTCAGCTCTTTGATGTTGGTGACATCACAGCTCTGTGATGTTTGTGATATCACAAACAAGATGTTGATGACGTCACTGTTATTTGATGTTGATGACATCACAGCTCTTTGATGTTGGTGACATCACAGCTCTGTGATGTTTGTGACATCACAAACATGATGGTGATGACGTCACTGGTCTTTGATGTTGATGACATCACAGCTCTTTGATGTTGGTGACATCACAGCTCTTTGATGTTGGTGACATCACGGCTCTGTGATGTTTGTGACATCCCAAACATGATGTTGATGACGTCACAGCTCTTTATTGTTGGTGACATCACAAACATGATGTTGATGACGTCACTGTTCTTTGATGTTGATGACATCACAGCTCTTTAATGTTGGTGACATCACAGCTCTTTGATGTTGGTGACATCACAGCTCTGTGGTGTTTGTGACATCACAAACATGATGTTGATGACGTCACTGTTCTTTGATGTTGATGACATCACAGCTCTTTAATGTTGGTGACATCACAGCTCTGTGATGTTTGTGACATCACAAACATGATGTTGATGACGTCACTGTTCTTTGATGTTGGTGACATCACAGCTCTTTTATGTTTGTGACATCACAAACATGATGTTGATGACGTCACTGTTCTTTGATGTTGATGACATCACAGCTCTTTGATGTTGGTGACATCACAGCTCTGTGATGTTTGTGACATCACAAACATGATGTTGATGACGTCACTGTTCTTTGATGTTGGTGACATCACAGCTCTTTTATGTTTGTGACATCACAAACATGATGTTGATGACGTCACTGTTCTTTGATGTTGATGACATCACAGATCTGTGATGTTTGTGGCATCACAAACATGATGGTGATGACGTCACTGGTCTTTGATGTTGGTGACATCACAGCTCTTTGAGGTTGGTGACATCACAGATTTGATGTTGATGATGGTGACATCACAGATTTGAAGTTGATGAGATATCAGCTCTTCGAAGTTGATGACATCACCTCCCTTTAATCTTAATGACATCACAGCTGCTTGATGTCAAGACCATCAAAGCTGTTCTTTGATGTTGATGACATCATTGCTCTTTGATGTTGGTGACATCACAGCTCTGTGATGTTTGTGACATCACAAACATGATGATGATGACGTCACTGGTCTTTGATGTTGATGACATCACAGCTCTTTGATGTTGGTGACATCACAGCTCTTTGATGTTTGTGATATCACAAACATGATGTTGATGACGTCACTGTTCTTTGATGTTGATGACATCACAGCTCTTTGATGTTGGTGACATCACAGCTCTGTGATGTTTGTGACATCACAAACATGATGTTGATGACGTCACTGTTCTTTGATGTTGATGACATCACAGCTCTGTGATGTTTGTGACACCACAAACATGATGGTGATGACGTCACTGGTCTTTGATGTTGATGACATCACAGATCTGTGATGTTTGTGGCATCACAAACATGATGGTGATGACGTCACTGGTCTTTGATGTTGGTGACATCACAGCTCTTTGAGGTTGGTGACATCACAGATTTGATGTTGATGATGGTGACATCACAGATTTGAAGTTGATGAGATATCAGCTCTTCGAAGTTGATGACATCACCTCCCTTTAATCTTAATGACATCACAGCTGCTTGATGTCAAGACCATCAAAGCTGTTCTTTGATGTTGATGACATCATTGCTTTTCGATGTTGATGACATCACAGCTCTTTAATGTTGGTGAGATCACAGATTTGATGTTGATGACATCACAGCTCTTTAAAGTTGATGACGTAACAGCTCTTTGATGTTGGTGAGATCACACATTTGATGTTGATGACACCAGATCGTTTTGGTGTTGGTGAGATCACAGATTTTAAGTTGATGAGATCACAGCTCTTTGATGACAGCAGAGCACTTTGATGTTGGTGACATCACAGCTCTGTGATGTTTGTGACATCACAAACATGATGTTGATGACGTCACTGTTCTTTGATGTTGATTACATCACAGCTCTTTGATGTTGGTGACATCACAGCTCTGTGATGTTTGTTACATCACAAACATGATGTTGATGACGTCACTGTTCTTTGATGTTGATGACATCACAGCTCTTTGATGTTGGTGACATCACAGCTCTGTGATGTTTGTGACATCACAAACATGATGGTGATGACGTCACTGGTCTTTGATGTTGATGACATCACAGCTCTTTGATGTTGGTGACATCACAGCTCTTTGATGTTTGTGATATCACAAACATGATGTTGATGACGTCACTGTTCTTTGATGTTGATGACATCACAGCTCTTTGATGTTGGTGACATCACAGCTCTGTGATGTTTGTGACATCACAAACATGATGTTGATGACGTTACTGTTCTTTGATGTTGATGACATCACAGCTCTTTGATGTTGGTGACATCACAAACATGATGTTGATGACGTCACTGTTCTTTGGTGTTGATGACATCACAGCTCTTTTACGTTGGTGACATCACAGCTCTGTAATGTTTGTGACATCACAAACATGATGTTGATGACGTCACTGTTCTTTGATGTTGATGACATCACAGCTCTTTGATGTTGGTGACATCACAGCTCTCTGATGTTGGTGACATCACAGCTCTGTGATGTTTGTGACATCACAAACGTGATGTTGATGACGTCACTGTTCTTTGATGTTGATGACATCACAGCTCTGTGATGTTTGTGACATCACAAACATGATGGTGATGACGTCACTGGTCTTTGATGTTGGTGACATCACAGCTCTTTGAGGTTGGTGACATCACAGATTTGATGTTGATGATGGTGACATCACAGATTTGAAGTTGATGAGATATCAGCTCTTCGAAGTTGATGACATCACCTCCCTTTAATCTTAATGACATCACAGCTGCTTGATGTCAAGACCATCAAAGCTGTTCTTTGATGTTGATGACATCATTGCTCTTCGATGTTGGTGACATCTCAGCTCTTTGATGTTGGTGACATCACAGCTCTGTGATGTTTGTGACATCACAGCTCTGTGATGTTGATGACGTCACTGTTATTTGATGTTGGTGACATCACAGCTCTTTGATGTTGGTGACATCACAGCTCTGTGATGTTTGTGACATTACAAACATAATGTTGATGACGTCACTGTTCTTTGATGTTGATGACATCACAGCTCTTTGATGTTGGTGACATCACAGCTCTTTGATGTTGGTGACATCACGGCTCTGTGATGTTTGTGACATCCCAAACATGATGTTGATGACGTCACAGCTCTTTATTGTTGGTGACATCACAAACATGATGTTGATGACGTCACTGTTCTTTGATGTTGATGACATCACAGCTCTTTAATGTTGGTGACATCACAGCTCTTTGATGTTGGTGACATCACAGCTCTGTGGTGTTTGTGACATCACAAACATGATGTTGATGACGTCACTGTTCTTTGATGTTGATGACATCACAGCTCTTTAATGTTGGTGACATCACAGCTCTGTGATGTTTGTGACATCACAAACATGATGTTGATGACGTCACTGTTCTTTGATGTTGGTGACATCACAGCTCTTTTATGTTTGTGACATCACAAACATGATGTTGATGACGTCACTGTTCTTTGATGTTGATGACATCACAGCTCTTTGATGTTGGTGACATCACAGCTCTGTGATGTTTGTGACATCACAAACATGATGTTGATGACGTCACTGTTCTTTGATGTTGGTGACATCACAGCTCTTTTATGTTTGTGACATCACAAACATGATGTTGATGACGTCACTGTTCTTTGATGTTGATGACATCACAGATCTGTGATGTTTGTGGCATCACAAACATGATGGTGATGACGTCACTGGTCTTTGATGTTGGTGACATCACAGCTCTTTGAGGTTGGTGACATCACAGATTTGATGTTGATGATGGTGACATCACAGATTTGAAGTTGATGAGATATCAGCTCTTCGAAGTTGATGACATCACCTCCCTTTAATCTTAATGACATCACAGCTGCTTGATGTCAAGACCATCAAAGCTGTTCTTTGATGTTGATGACATCATTGCTCTTTGATGTTGGTGACATCACAGCTCTGTGATGTTTGTGACATCACAAACATGATGATGATAACGTCACTGGTCTTTGATGTTGATGACATCACAGCTCTTTGATGTTGGTGACATCACAGCTCTTTGATGTTTGTGATATCACAAACATGATGTTGATGACGTCACTGTTCTTTGATGTTGATGACATCACAGCTCTTTGATGTTGGTGACATCACAGCTCTGTGATGTTTGTGACATCACAAACATGATGTTGATGACGTCACTGTTCTTTGATGTTGATGACATCACAGCTCTGTGATGTTTGTGACATCACAAACATGATGGTGATGACGTCACTGGTCTTTGATGTTGATGACATCACAGATCTGTGATGTTTGTGGCATCACAAACATGATGGTGATGACGTCACTGGTCTTTGATGTTGGTGACATCACAGCTCTTTGAGGTTGGTGACATCACAGATTTGATGTTGATGTTGGTGACATCACAGCTCTTTGATGTTTGTGATATCACAAACATGATGTTGATGACGTCACTGTTCTTTGATGTTGATGACATCACAGCTCTTTGATGTTGGTGACATCACAGCTCTTTGATGTTTGTGATATCACAGCTCTGTGATGTTTGTGACATCACAAACATGATGGTGATGACGTCACTGGTCTTTGATGTTGATGACATCACAGCTCTTTGATGTTGGTGACATCACAGCTCTTTGATGTTTGTGATATCACAAACATGATGTTGATGACGTCACTGTTCTTTGATGTTGATGACATCACAGCTCTTTGATGTTGGTGACATCACAGCTCTTTGATGTTGGTGACATCACAGCTCCTTGATGTTTGTGACATCACAAACATGATGTTGATGACGTCACTGTTCTTTGATGTTGATGACATCACAGCTCTTTGATGTTGGTGACATCACAGGTCTTTGATGTTGGTGACATCATAGCTCTGTGATGTTTGTGACATCACAAACATGATGGTGATGACGTCACTGCTCTTTGATGTTGATGACATCACAGCTCTTTGATGTTGGTGACATCACAGCTCTTTGATGTTTGTGAAATCACAAACATGATGTTGATGACGTCACTGTTCTTTGATGTTGATGACATCACAGCTCTTTGATGTTGGTGACATCACAGCTCTGTGATGTTTGTGACATCACAAACATGATGTTGATGACGTTACTGTTCTTTGATGTTGATGACATCACAGCTCTTTGATGTTGGTGACATCACAGCTCTTTGATGTTGGTGACATCACGGCTCTGTGATGTTTGTGACATCCCAAACATGATGTTGATGACGTCACAGCTCTTTATTGTTGGTGACATCACAAACATGATGTTGATGACGTCACTGTTCTTTGATGTTGATGACATCACAGCTCTTTAATGTTGGTGACATCACAGCTCTTTGATGTTGGTGACATCACAGCTCTGTGGTGTTTGTGACATCACAAACATGATGTTGATGACGTCACTGTTCTTTGATGTTGATGACATCACAGCTCTTTAATGTTGGTGACATCACAGCTCTGTGATGTTTGTGACATCACAAACATGATGTTGATGACGTCACTGTTCTTTGATGTTGGTGACATCACAGCTCTTTTATGTTTGTGACATCACAAACATGATGTTGATGACGTCACTGTTCTTTGATGTTGATGACATCACAGCTCTTTGATGTTGGTGACATTACAGCTCTGTGATGTTTGTGACATCACAAACATGATGTTGATGACGTCACTGTTCTTTGATGTTGGTGACATCACAGCTCTTTTATGTTTGTGACATCACAAACATGATGTTGATGACGTCACTGTTCTTTGATGTTGATGACATCACAGATCTGTGATGTTTGTGGCATCACAAACATGATGGTGATGACGTCACTGGTCTTTGATGTTGGTGACATCACAGCTCTTTGAGGTTGGTGACATCACAGATTTGATGTTGATGATGGTGACATCACAGATTTGAAGTTGATGAGATATCAGCTCTTCGAAGTTGATGACATCACCTCCCTTTAATCTTAATGACATCACAGCTGCTTGATGTCAAGACCATCAAAGCTGTTCTTTGATGTTGATGACATCATTGCTCTTTGATGTTGGTGACATCACAGCTCTGTGATGTTTGTGACATCACAAACATGATGATGATGACGTCACTGGTCTTTGATGTTGATGACATCACAGCTCTTTGATGTTGGTGACATCACAGCTCTTTGATGTTTGTGATATCACAAACATGATGTTGATGACGTCACTGTTCTTTGATGTTGATGACATCACAGCTCTTTGATGTTGGTGACATCACAGCTCTGTGATGTTTGTGACATCACAAACATGATGTTGATGACGTCACTGTTCTTTGATGTTGATGACATCACAGCTCTGTGATGTTTGTGACATCACAAACATGATGGTGATGACGTCACTGGTCTTTGATGTTGATGACATCACAGATCTGTGATGTTTGTGGCATCACAAACATGATGGTGATGACGTCACTGGTCTTTGATGTTGGTGACATCACAGCTCTTTGAGGTTGGTGACATCACAGATTTGATGTTGATGATGGTGACATCACAGATTTGAAGTTGATGAGATATCAGCTCTTCGAAGTTGATGACATCACCTCCCTTTAATCTTAATGACATCACAGCTGCTTGATGTCAAGACCATCAAAGCTGTTCTTTGATGTTGATGACATCATTGCTTTTCGATGTTGATGACATCACAGCTCTTTAATGTTGGTGAGATCACAGATTTGATGTTGATGACATCACAGCTCTTTAAAGTTGATGACGTAACAGCTCTTTGATGTTGGTGAGATCACACATTTGATGTTGATGACACCAGATCGTTTTGGTGTTGGTGAGATCACAGATTTTAAGTTGATGAGATCACAGCTCTTTGATGACAGCAGAGCACTTTGATGTTGGTGACATCACAGCTCTGTGATGTTTGTGACATCACAAACATGATGTTGATGACGTCACTGTTCTTTGATGTTGATTACATCACAGCTCTTTGATGTTGGTGACATCACAGCTCTGTGATGTTTGTTACATCACAAACATGATGTTGATGACGTCACTGTTCTTTGATGTTGATGACATCACAGCTCTTTGATGTTGGTGACATCACAGCTCTGTGATGTTTGTGACATCACAAACATGATGGTGATGACGTCACTGGTCTTTGATGTTGATGACATCACAGCTCTTTGATGTTGGTGACATCACAGCTCTTTGATGTTTGTGATATCACAAACATGATGTTGATGACGTCACTGTTCTTTGATGTTGATGACATCACAGCTCTTTGATGTTGGTGACATCACAGCTCTGTGATGTTTGTGACATCACAAACATGATGTTGATGACGTCACTGTTCTTTGATGTTGATGACATCACAGCTCTGTGATGTTTGTGACATCACAAACATGATGGTGATGACGTCACTGGTCTTTGATGTTGATGACATCACAGATCTGTGATGTTTGTGGCATCACAAACATGATGGTGATGACGTCACTGGTCTTTGATGTTGGTGACATCACAGCTCTTTGAGGTTGGTGACATCACAGATTTGATGTTGATGATGGTGACATCACAGATTTGAAGTTGATGAGATATCAGCTCTTCGAAGTTGATGACATCACCTCCCTTTAATCTTAATGACATCACAGCTGCTTGATGTCAAGACCATCAAAGCTGTTCTTTGATGTTGATGACATCATTGCTTTTCGATGTTGATGACATCACAGCTCTTTAATGTTGGTGACATCACAGCTCTGTGATGTTTGTGATATCACAAACATGATGTTGATGACGTCACTGTTCTTTGATGTTGATGACATCACAGCTCTTTGATGTTGGTGACATCACAGCTCTGTGATGTTTGTTACATCACAAACATGATGTTGATGACGTCACTGTTCTTTGATGTTGATGACATCACAGCTCTTTGATGTTGGTGACATCACAGCTCTTTGATCTTGGTGACATCACAGCTCTTTTATGTTTGTGACATCACAAACATGATGGTGATGACGTCACTGGTCTTTGATGTTGATGACATCACAGCTCTTTGATGTTGGTGACATCACAGCTCCGTGATGTTTGTGACATCACAAACATGATGTTGATGACGTCACTGTTCTTTGATGTTGATGACATCACAGCTCTGTGATGTTTGTGACATCACAAACATGATGGTGATGACGTCACTGGTCTTTGATGTTGATGACATCACAGATCTGTGATGTTTGTGGCATCACAAACATGATGGTGATGACGTCACTGGTCTTTGATGTTGGTGACATCACAGCTCTTTGAGGTTGGTGACATCACAGATTTGATGTTGATGATGGTGACATCACAGATTTGAAGTTGATGAGATATCAGCTCTTCGAAGTTGATGACATCACCTCCCTTTAATCTTAATGACATCACAGCTGCTTGATGTCAAGACCATCAAAGCTGTTCTTTGATGTTGATGACATCATTGCTTTTCGATGTTGATGACATCACAGCTCTTTAATGTTGGTGAGATCACAGATTTGATGTTGATGACATCACAGCTCTTTAAAGTTGATGACGTAACAGCTCTTTGATGTTGGTGAGATCACACATTTGATGTTGATGACACCAGATCGTTTTGGTGTTGGTGAGATCACAGATTTTAAGTTGATGAGATCACAGCTCTTTGATGACAGCAGAGCACTTTGATGTTGGTGACATCACAGCTCTGTGATGTTTGTGACATCACAAACATGATGTTGATGACGTCACTGTTCTTTGATGTTGATTACATCACAGCTCTTTGATGTTGGTGACATCACAGCTCTGTGATGTTTGTTACATCACAAACATGATGTTGATGACGTCACTGTTCTTTGATGTTGATGACATCACAGCTCTTTGATGTTGGTGACATCACAGCTCTGTGATGTTTGTGACATCACAAACATGATGTTGATGACATCACAGCTCTATGATGTTTGTGACGTCACAAACATGATGTTGATGACATCACAGCCCTTTGATGTTGATGACATCACAGCTCTGTGATGCTTGTGACGTCACAAACATGATGTTTATGACGTCACTGTTCTTTGAAGTTGATGACATCATAGCTCTGTGATGGTTGTGACATCACAAACATGATGTTAATGACGTCACTGTTCTTTGAAGTTGATGACATCACAGCTCTTTGATGTTGGTGACATCACAGCTCTGTGATGTTTGTGATATCACAAACATGATGTTGATGACGTCACTGTTCTTTGATGTTGATGACATCACAGCTCTGTGATGTTTGTGACATCACAAACATGATGGTGATGACGTCACTGGTCTTTGATGTTGATGACATCACAGATCTGTGATGTTTGTGGCATCACAAACATGATGGTGATGACGTCACTGGTCTTTGATGTTGGTGACATCACAGCTCTTTGAGGTTGGTGACATCACAGATTTGATGTTGATGATGGTGACATCACAGATTTGAAGTTGATGAGATATCAGCTCTTCGAAGTTGATGACATCACCTCCCTTTAATCTTAATGACATCACAGCTGCTTGATGTCAAGACCATCAAAGCTGTTCTTTGATGTTGATGACATCATTGCTTTTCGATGTTGATGACATCACAGCTCTTTAATGTTGGTGAGATCACAGATTTGATGTTGATGACATCACAGCTCTTTAAAGTTGATGACGTAACAGCTCTTTGATGTTGGTGAGATCACACATTTGATGTTGATGACACCAGATCGTTTTGGTGTTGGTGAGATCACAGATTTTAAGTTGATGAGATCACAGCTCTTTGATGACAGCAGAGCACTTTGATGTTGGTGACATCACAGCTCTGTGATGTTTGTGACATCACAAACATGATGGTGATGACGTCACTGGTCTTTGATGTTGATGACATCACAGCTCTTTGATGTTGGTGACATCACAGCTCTTTGATGTTTGTTACATCACAAACATGATGTTGATGACGTCACTGTTCTTTGATGTTGATGACATCACAGCTCTTTGATGTTGGTGACATCACAGCTCTTTGATCTTGGTGACATCACAGCTCTTTTATGTTTGTGACATCACAAACATGATGGTGATGACGTCACTGGTCTTTGATGTTGATGACATCACAGCTCTTTGATGTTGGTGACATCACAGCTCCGTGATGTTTGTGACATCACAAACATGATGTTGATGACGTCACTGTTCTTTGATGTTGATGACATCACAGCTCTGTGATGTTTGTGACATCACAAACATGATGGTGATGACGTCACTGGTCTTTGATGTTGATGACATCACAGATCTGTGATGTTTGTGGCATCACAAACATGATGGTGATGACGTCACTGGTCTTTGATGTTGGTGACATCACAGCTCTTTGAGGTTGGTGACATCACAGATTTGATGTTGATGATGGTGACATCACAGATTTGAAGTTGATGAGATATCAGCTCTTCGAAGTTGATGACATCACCTCCCTTTAATCTTAATGACATCACAGCTGCTTGATGTCAAGACCATCAAAGCTGTTCTTTGATGTTGATGACATCATTGCTTTTCGATGTTGATGACATCACAGCTCTTTAATGTTGGTGAGATCACAGATTTGATGTTGATGACATCACAGCTCTTTAAAGTTGATGACGTAACAGCTCTTTGATGTTGGTGAGATCACACATTTGATGTTGATGACACCAGATCGTTTTGGTGTTGGTGAGATCACAGATTTTAAGTTGATGAGATCACAGCTCTTTGATGACAGCAGAGCACTTTGATGTTGGTGACATCACAGCTCTGTGATGTTTGTGACATCACAAACATGATGTTGATGACGTCACTGTTCTTTGATGTTGATTACATCACAGCTCTTTGATGTTGGTGACATCACAGCTCTGTGATGTTTGTTACATCACAAACATGATGTTGATGACGTCACTGTTCTTTGATGTTGATGACATCACAGCTCTTTGATGTTGGTGACATCACAGCTCTGTGATGTTTGTGACATCACAAACATGATGTTGATGACATCACAGCTCTATGATGTTTGTGACGTCACAAACATGATGTTGATGACATCACAGCCCTTTGATGTTGATGACATCACAGCTCTGTGATGCTTGTGACGTCACAAACATGATGTTTATGACGTCACTGTTCTTTGAAGTTGATGACATCATAGCTCTGTGATGGTTGTGACATCACAAACATGATGTTAATGACGTCACTGTTCTTTGAAGTTGATGACATCACAGCTCTTTGATGTTGGTGACATCACAGCTCTGTGATGTTTGTGATATCACAAACATGATGTTGATGACGTCACTGTTCTTTGATGTTGATGACATCACAGCTCTTTGATGTTGGTGACATCACAGCTCTGTGATGTTTGTGACATCACAAACATGATGTTGATGACGTCACTGTTCTTTGATGTTGATGACATCACAGCTCTGTGATGTTTGTGACATCACAAACATGATGGTGATGACGTCACTGGTCTTTGATGTTGATGACATCACAGATCTGTGATGTTTGTGGCATCACAAACATGATGGTGATGACGTCACTGGTCTTTGATGTTGGTGACATCACAGCTCTTTGAGGTTGGTGACATCACAGATTTGATGTTGATGATGGTGACATCACAGATTTGAAGTTGATGAGATATCAGCTCTTCGAAGTTGATGACATCACCTCCCTTTAATCTTAATGACATCACAGCTGCTTGATGTCAAGACCATCAAAGCTGTTCTTTGATGTTGATGACATCATTGCTTTTCGATGTTGATGACATCACAGCTCTTTAATGTTGGTGAGATCACAGATTTGATGTTGATGACATCACAGCTCTTTAAAGTTGATGACGTAACAGCTCTTTGATGTTGGTGAGATCACACATTTGATGTTGATGACACCAGATCGTTTTGGTGTTGGTGAGATCACAGATTTTAAGTTGATGAGATCACAGCTCTTTGATGACAGCAGAGCACTTTGATGTTGGTGACATCACAGCTCTGTGATGTTTGTGACATCACAAACATGATGGTGATGACGTCACTGGTCTTTGATGTTGATGACATCACAGCTCTTTGATGTTGGTGACATCACAGCTCTTTGATGTTTGTGATATCACAAACATGATGTTGATGACGTCACTGTTCTTTGATGTTGATGACATCACAGCTCTTTGATGTTGGTGACATCACAGCTCTGTGATGTTTGTTACATCACAAACATGATGTTGATGACGTCACTGTTCTTTGATGTTGATGACATCACAGCTCTTTGATGTTGGTGACATCACAGCTCTTTGATCTTGGTGACATCACAGCTCTTTTATGTTTGTGACATCACAAACATGATGGTGATGACGTCACTGGTCTTTGATGTTGATGACATCACAGCTCTTTGATGTTGGTGACATCACAGCTCCGTGATGTTTGTGACATCACAAACATGATGTTGATGACGTCACTGTTCTTTGATGTTGATGACATCACAGCTCTGTGATGTTTGTGACATCACAAACATGATGGTGATGACGTCACTGGTCTTTGATGTTGATGACATCACAGATCTGTGATGTTTGTGGCATCACAAACATGATGGTGATGACGTCACTGGTCTTTGATGTTGGTGACATCACAGCTCTTTGAGGTTGGTGACATCACAGATTTGATGTTGATGATGGTGACATCACAGATTTGAAGTTGATGAGATATCAGCTCTTCGAAGTTGATGACATCACCTCCCTTTAATCTTAATGACATCACAGCTGCTTGATGTCAAGACCATCAAAGCTGTTCTTTGATGTTGATGACATCATTGCTTTTCGATGTTGATGACATCACAGCTCTTTAATGTTGGTGAGATCACAGATTTGATGTTGATGACATCACAGCTCTTTAAAGTTGATGACGTAACAGCTCTTTGATGTTGGTGAGATCACACATTTGATGTTGATGACACCAGATCGTTTTGGTGTTGGTGAGATCACAGATTTTAAGTTGATGAGATCACAGCTCTTTGATGACAGCAGAGCACTTTGATGTTGGTGACATCACAGCTCTGTGATGTTTGTGACATCACAAACATGATGGTGATGACGTCACTGGTCTTTGATGTTGATGACATCACAGCTCTTTGATGTTGGTGACATCACAGCTCTTTGATGTTTGTGATATCACAAACATGATGTTGATGACGTCACTGTTCTTTGATGTTGATGACATCACAGCTCTTTGATGTTGGTGACATCACAGCTCTGTGATGTTTGTTACATCACAAACATGATGTTGATGACGTCACTGTTCTTTGATGTTGATGACATCACAGCTCTTTGATGTTGGTGACATCACAGCTCTTTGATCTTGGTGACATCACAGCTCTTTTATGTTTGTGACATCACAAACATGATGGTGATGACGTCACTGGTCTTTGATGTTGATGACATCACAGCTCTTTGATGTTGGTGACATCACAGCTCCGTGATGTTTGTGACATCACAAACATGATGTTGATGACGTCACTGTTCTTTGATGTTGATGACATCACAGCTCTGTGATGTTTGTGACATCACAAACATGATGGTGATGACGTCACTGGTCTTTGATGTTGATGACATCACAGATCTGTGATGTTTGTGGCATCACAAACATGATGGTGATGACGTCACTGGTCTTTGATGTTGGTGACATCACAGCTCTTTGAGGTTGGTGACATCACAGATTTGATGTTGATGATGGTGACATCACAGATTTGAAGTTGATGAGATATCAGCTCTTCGAAGTTGATGACATCACCTCCCTTTAATCTTAATGACATCACAGCTGCTTGATGTCAAGACCATCAAAGCTGTTCTTTGATGTTGATGACATCATTGCTTTTCGATGTTGATGACATCACAGCTCTTTAATGTTGGTGAGATCACAGATTTGATGTTGATGACATCACAGCTCTTTAAAGTTGATGACGTAACAGCTCTTTGATGTTGGTGAGATCACACATTTGATGTTGATGACACCAGATCGTTTTGGTGTTGGTGAGATCACAGATTTTAAGTTGATGAGATCACAGCTCTTTGATGACAGCAGAGCACTTTGATGTTGGTGACATCACAGCTCTGTGATGTTTGTGACATCACAAACATGATGTTGATGACGTCACTGTTCTTTGATGTTGATTACATCACAGCTCTTTGATGTTGGTGACATCACAGCTCTGTGATGTTTGTTACATCACAAACATGATGTTGATGACGTCACTGTTCTTTGATGTTGATGACATCACAGCTCTTTGATGTTGGTGACATCACAGCTCTGTGATGTTTGTGACATCACAAACATGATGGTGATGACGTCACTGGTCTTTGATGTTGATGACATCACAGCTCTTTGATGTTGGTGACATCACAGCTCTTTGATGTTTGTGATATCACAAACATGATGTTGATGACGTCACTGTTCTTTGATGTTGATGACATCACAGCTCTTTGATGTTGGTGACATCACAGCTCTGTGATGTTTGTGACATCACAAACATGATGTTGATGACGTCACTGTTCTTTGATGTTGATGACATCACAGCTCTGTGATGTTTGTGACATCACAAACATGATGTTGATGACGTCACTGTTCATTGATGTTGATGACATCACAGCTCTTTGATGTTGGTGACATCACAGCTCTTTGATGTTGGTGACATCACAGCTCCTTGATGTTTGTGACATCACAAACATGATGTTGATGACGTCACTGTTCTTTGATGTTGATGACATCACAGCTCTTTGATGTTGGTGACATCACAGGTCTTTGATGTTGGTGACATCATAGCTCTGTGATGTTTGTGACATCACAAACATGATGTTGATGACGTCACTGTTCTTTGATGTTGATTACATCACAGCTCTTTGATGTTGGTGACATCACAGCTCTGTGATGTTTGTTACATCACAAACATGATGTTGATGACGTCACTGTTCTTTGATGTTGATGACATCACAGCTCTTTGATGTTGGTGACATCACAGCTCTGTGATGTTTGTGACATCACAAACATGATGGTGATGACGTCACTGGTCTTTGATGTTGATGACATCACAGCTCTTTGATGTTGGTGACATCACAGCTCTTTGATGTTTGTGATATCACAAACATGATGTTGATGACGTCACTGTTCTTTGATGTTGATGACATCACAGCTCTTTGATGTTGGTGACATCACAGCTCTTTGATGTTTGTGATATCACAGCTCTGTGATGTTTGTGACATCACAAACATGATGGTGATGACGTCACTGGTCTTTGATGTTGATGACATCACAGCTCTTTGATGTTGGTGACATCACAGCTCTTTGATGTTTGTGATATCACAAACATGATGTTGATGACGTCACTGTTCTTTGATGTTGATGACATCACAGCTCTTTGATGTTGGTGACATCACAGCTCTTTGATGTTGGTGACATCACAGCTCCTTGATGTTTGTGACATCACAAACATGATGTTGATGACGTCACTGTTCTTTGATGTTGATGACATCACAGCTCTTTGATGTTGGTGACATCACAGGTCTTTGATGTTGGTGACATCATAGCTCTGTGATGTTTGTGACATCACAAACATGATGGTGATGACGTCACTGCTCTTTGATGTTGATGACATCACAGCTCTTTGATGTTGGTGACATCACAGCTCTTTGATGTTTGTGAAATCACAAACATGATGTTGATGACGTCACTGTTCTTTGATGTTGATGACATCACAGCTCTTTGATGTTGGTGACATCACAGCTCTGTGATGTTTGTGACATCACAAACATGATGTTGATGACGTTACTGTTCTTTGATGTTGATGACATCACAGCTCTTTGATGTTGGTGACATCTCAGCTCTTTGATGTTGGTGACATCACAGCTCTGTGATGTTTGTGATATCACAAACAAGATGTTGATGACGTCACTGTTATTTGATGTTGATGACATCACAGCTCTTTGATGTTGGTGACATCACAGCTCTGTGATGTTTGTGACATCACAAACATGATGGTGATGACGTCACTGGTCTTTGATGTTGATGACATCACAGCTCTTTGATGTTGGTGACATCACAGCTCTTTGATGTTGGTGACATCACGGCTCTGTGATGTTTGTGACATCCCAAACATGATGTTGATGACGTCACAGCTCTTTATTGTTGGTGACATCACAAACATGATGTTGATGACGTCACTGTTCTTTGATGTTGATGACATCACAGCTCTTTAATGTTGGTGACATCACAGCTCTTTGATGTTGGTGACATCACAGCTCTGTGGTGTTTGTGACATCACAAACATGATGTTGATGACGTCACTGTTCTTTGATGTTGATGACATCACAGCTCTTTAATGTTGGTGACATCACAGCTCTGTGATGTTTGTGACATCACAAACATGATGTTGATGACGTCACTGTTCTTTGATGTTGGTGACATCACAGCTCTTTTATGTTTGTGACATCACAAACATGATGTTGATGACGTCACTGTTCTTTGATGTTGATGACATCACAGCTCTTTGATGTTGGTGACATCACAGCTCTGTGATGTTTGTGACATCACAAACATGATGTTGATGACGTCACTGTTCTTTGATGTTGGTGACATCACAGCTCTTTTATGTTTGTGACATCACAAACATGATGTTGATGACGTCACTGTTCTTTGATGTTGATGACATCACAGATCTGTGATGTTTGTGGCATCACAAACATGATGGTGATGACGTCACTGGTCTTTGATGTTGGTGACATCACAGCTCTTTGAGGTTGGTGACATCACAGATTTGATGTTGATGATGGTGACATCACAGATTTGAAGTTGATGAGATATCAGCTCTTCGAAGTTGATGACATCACCTCCCTTTAATCTTAATGACATCACACTTGCTTGATGTCAAGACCATCAAAGCTGTTCTTTGATGTTGATGACATCATTGCTCTTTGATGTTGGTGACATCACAGCTCTGTGATGTTTGTGACATCACAAACATGATGATGATGACGTCACTGGTCTTTGATGTTGATGACATCACAGCTCTTTGATGTTGGTGACATCACAGCTCTTTGATGTTTGTGATATCACAAACATGATGTTGATGACGTCACTGTTCTTTGATGTTGATGACATCACAGCTCTTTGATGTTGGTGACATCACAGCTCTGTGATGTTTGTGACATCACAAACATGATGTTGATGACGTCACTGTTCTTTGATGTTGATGACATCACAGCTCTGTGATGTTTGTGACATCACAAACATGATGGTGATGACGTCACTGGTCTTTGATGTTGATGACATCACAGATCTGTGATGTTTGTGGCATCACAAACATGATGGTGATGACGTCACTGGTCTTTGATGTTGGTGACATCACAGCTCTTTGAGGTTGGTGACATCACAGATTTGATGTTGATGTTGGTGACATCACAGCTCTTTGATGTTTGTGATATCACAAACATGATGTTGATGACGTCACTGTTCTTTGATGTTGATGACATCACAGCTCTTTGATGTTGGTGACATCACAGCTCTTTGATGTTTGTGATATCACAGCTCTGTGATGTTTGTGACATCACAAACATGATGGTGATGACGTCACTGGTCTTTGATGTTGATGACATCACAGCTCTTTGATGTTGGTGACATCACAGCTCTTTGATGTTTGTGATATCACAAACATGATGTTGATGACGTCACTGTTCTTTGATGTTGATGACATCACAGCTCTTTGATGTTGGTGACATCACAGCTCTTTGATGTTGGTGACATCACAGCTCCTTGATGTTTGTGACATCACAAACATGATGTTGATGACGTCACTGTTCTTTGATGTTGATGACATCACAGCTCTTTGATGTTGGTGACATCACAGGTCTTTGATGTTGGTGACATCATAGCTCTGTGATGTTTGTGACATCACAAACATGATGGTGATGACGTCACTGGTCTTTGATGTTGATGACATCACAGCTCTTTGATGTTGGTGACATCACAGCTCTTTGATGTTTGTGATATCACAAACATGATGTTGATGACGTCACTGTTCTTTGATGTTGATGACATCACAGCTCTTTGATGTTGGTGACATCACAGCTCTGTGATGTTTGTGACATCACAAACATGATGTTGATGACGTCACTGTTCTTTGATGTTGATGACATCACAGCTCTGTGATGTTTGTGACATCACAAACATGATGGTGATGACGTCACTGGTCTTTGATGTTGATGACATCACAGATCTGTGATGTTTGTGGCATCACAAACATGATGGTGATGACGTCACTGGTCTTTGATGTTGGTGACATCACAGCTCTTTGAGGTTGGTGACATCACAGATTTGATGTTGATGTTGGTGACATCACAGCTCTTTGATGTTTGTGATATCACAAACATGATGTTGATGACGTCACTGTTCTTTGATGTTGATGACATCACAGCTCTTTGATGTTGGTGACATCACAGCTCTTTGATGTTTGTGATATCACAGCTCTGTGATGTTTGTGACATCACAAACATGATGGTGATGACGTCACTGGTCTTTGATGTTGATGACATCACAGCTCTTTGATGTTGGTGACATCACAGCTCTTTGATGTTTGTGATATCACAAACATGATGTTGATGACGTCACTGTTCTTTGATGTTGATGACATCACAGCTCTTTGATGTTGGTGACATCACAGCTCTTTGATGTTGGTGACATCACAGCTCCTTGATGTTTGTGACATCACAAACATGATGTTGATGACGTCACTGTTCTTTGATGTTGATGACATCACAGCTCTTTGATGTTGGTGACATCACAGGTCTTTGATGTTGGTGACATCATAGCTCTGTGATGTTTGTGACATCACAAACATGATGGTGATGACGTCACTGCTCTTTGATGTTGATGACATCACAGCTCTTTGATGTTGGTGACATCACAGCTCTTTGATGTTTGTGAAATCACAAACATGATGTTGATGACGTCACTGTTCTTTGATGTTGATGACATCACAGCTCTTTGATGTTGGTGACATCACAGCTCTGTGATGTTTGTGACATCACAAACATGATGTTGATGACGTTACTGTTCTTTGATGTTGATGACATCACAGCTCTTTGATGTTGGTGACATCTCAGCTCTTTGATGTTGGTGACATCACAGCTCTGTGATGTTTGTGATATCACAAACAAGATGTTGATGACGTCACTGTTATTTGATGTTGATGACATCACAGCTCTTTGATGTTGGTGACATCACAGCTCTGTGATGTTTGTGACATCACAAACATGATGGTGATGACGTCACTGGTCTTTGATGTTGATGACATCACAGCTCTTTGATGTTGGTGACATCACAGCTCTTTGATGTTGGTGACATCACGGCTCTGTGATGTTTGTGACATCCCAAACATGATGTTGATGACGTCACAGCTCTTTATTGTTGGTGACATCACAAACATGATGTTGATGACGTCACTGTTCTTTGATGTTGATGACATCACAGCTCTTTAATGTTGGTGACATCACAGCTCTTTGATGTTGGTGACATCACAGCTCTTTTATGTTTGTGACATCACAAACATGATGTTGATGACGTCACTGTTCTTTGATGTTGATGACATCACAGCTCTTTGATGTTGGTGACATCACAGCTCTGTGATGTTTGTGACATCACAAACATGATGTTGATGACGTCACTGTTCTTTGATGTTGGTGACATCACAGCTCTTTTATGTTTGTGACATCACAAACATGATGTTGATGACGTCACTGTTCTTTGATGTTGATGACATCACAGATCTGTGATGTTTGTGGCATCACAAACATGATGGTGATGACGTCACTGGTCTTTGATGTTGGTGACATCACAGCTCTTTGAGGTTGGTGACATCACAGATTTGATGTTGATGATGGTGACATCACAGATTTGAAGTTGATGAGATATCAGCTCTTCGAAGTTGATGACATCACCTCCCTTTAATCTTAATGACATCACAGCTGCTTGATGTCAAGACCATCAAAGCTGTTCTTTGATGTTGATGACATCATTGCTCTTTGATGTTGGTGACATCACAGCTCTGTGATGTTTGTGACATCACAAACATGATGATGATGACGTCACTGGTCTTTGATGTTGATGACATCACAGCTCTTTGATGTTGGTGACATCACAGCTCTTTGATGTTTGTGATATCACAAACATGATGTTGATGACGTCACTGTTCTTTGATGTTGATGACATCACAGCTCTTTGATGTTGGTGACATCACAGCTCTGTGATGTTTGTGACATCACAAACATCACAGCTCTGTGATGTTTGTGACATCACAAACATGATGTTGATGACGTCACTGTTCTTTGATGTTGATGACATCACAGCTCTGTGATGTTTGTGACATCACAAACATGATGTTGATGACGTCACTGGTCTTTGATGTTGATGACATCACAGATCTGTGATGTTTGTGGCATCACAAACATGATGGTGATGACGTCACTGGTCTTTGATGTTGGTGACATCACAGCTCTTTGAGGTTGGTGACATCACAGATTTGATGTTGATGATGGTGACATCACAGATTTGAAGTTGATGAGATATCAGCTCTTCGAAGTTGATGACATCACCTCCCTTTAATCTTAATGACATCACAGCTGCTTGATGTCAAGACCATCAAAGCTGTTCTTTGATGTTGATGACATCATTGCTTTTCGATGTTGATGACATCACAGCTCTTTAATGTTGGTGAGATCACAGATTTGATGTTGATGACATCACAGCTCTTTAAAGTTGATGACGTAACAGCTCTTTGATGTTGGTGAGATCACACATTTGATGTTGATGACACCAGATCGTTTTGGTGTTGGTGAGATCACAGATTTTAAGTTGATGAGATCACAGCTCTTTGATGACAGCAGAGCACTTTGATGTTGGTGACATCACAGCTCTGTGATGTTTGTGACATCACAAACATGATGTTGATGACGTCACTGTTCTTTGATGTTGATTACATCACAGCTCTTTGATGTTGGTGACATCACAGCTCTGTGATGTTTGTTACATCACAAACATGATGTTGATGACGTCACTGTTCTTTGATGTTGATGACATCACAGCTCTTTGATGTTGGTGACATCACAGCTCTGTGATGTTTGTGACATCACAAACATGATGGTGATGACGTCACTGGTCTTTGATGTTGATGACATCACAGCTCTTTGATGTTGGTGACATCACAGCTCTTTGATGTTTGTGATATCACAAACATGATGTTGATGACGTCACTGTTCTTTGATGTTGATGACATCACAGCTCTTTGATGTTGGTGACATCACAGCTCTGTGATGTTTGTGACATCACAAACATGATGTTGATGACGTTACTGTTCTTTGATGTTGATGACATCACAGCTCTTTGATGTTGGTGACATCACAAACATGATGTTGATGACGTCACTGTTCTTTGGTGTTGATGACATCACAGCTCTTTTACGTTGGTGACATCACAGCTCTGTAATGTTTGTGACATCACAAACATGATGTTGATGACGTCACTGTTCTTTGATGTTGATGACATCACAGCTCTTTGATGTTGGTGACATCACAGCTCTCTGATGTTGGTGACATCACAGCTCTGTGATGTTTGTGACATCACAAACGTGATGTTGATGACGTCACTGTTCTTTGATGTTGATGACATCACAGCTCTGTGATGTTTGTGACATCACAAACATGATGGTGATGACGTCACTGGTCTTTGATGTTGGTGACATCACAGCTCTTTGAGGTTGGTGACATCACAGATTTGATGTTGATGATGGTGACATCACAGATTTGAAGTTGATGAGATATCAGCTCTTCGAAGTTGATGACATCACCTCCCTTTAATCTTAATGACATCACAGCTGCTTGATGTCAAGACCATCAAAGCTGTTCTTTGATGTTGATGACATCATTGCTCTTCGATGTTGGTGACATCTCAGCTCTTTGATGTTGGTGACATCACAGCTCTGTGATGTTTGTGACATCACAGCTCTGTGATGTTGATGACGTCACTGTTATTTGATGTTGGTGACATCACAGCTCTTTGATGTTGGTGACATCACAGCTCTGTGATGTTTGTGACATTACAAACATAATGTTGATGACGTCACTGTTCTTTGATGTTGATGACATCACAGCTCTTTAATGTTGGTGACATCACAGCTCTGTGATGTTTGTGACATCACAAACATTATGTTGATGACGTCACTGTTCTTTGATGTTGGGGACATCACAGCTCTTTGATGTTGGTGACATCACGGCTCTGTGATGTTGGTGACATCACGGCTCTGTGATGTTTGTGACATCACAAACATGATGTTGATGACGTCACTGTTCTTTGATGTTGATGACATCACAGCTCTTTGATGTTGGTGACATCACAGGTCTTTGATGTTGGTGACATCATAGCTCTGTGATGTTTGTGACATCACAAACATGATGGTGATGACGTCACTGCTCTTTGATGTTGATGACATCACAGCTCTTTGATGTTGGTGACATCACAGCTCTTTGATGTTTGTGAAATCACAAACATGATGTTGATGACGTCACTGTTCTTTGATGTTGATGACATCACAGCTCTTTGATGTTGGTGACATCACAGCTCTGTGATGTTTGTGACATCACAAACATGATGTTGATGACGTTACTGTTCTTTGATGTTGATGACATCACAGCTCTTTGATGTTGGTGACATCTCAGCTCTTTGATGTTGGTGACATCACAGCTCTGTGATGTTTGTGATATCACAAACAAGATGTTGATGACGTCACTGTTATTTGATGTTGATGACATCACAGCTCTTTGATGTTGGTGACATCACAGCTCTGTGATGTTTGTGACATCACAAACATGATGGTGATGACGTCACTGGTCTTTGATGTTGATGACATCACAGCTCTTTGATGTTGGTGACATCACAGCTCTTTGATGTTGGTGACATCACGGCTCTGTGATGTTTGTGACATCCCAAACATGATGTTGATGACGTCACAGCTCTTTATTGTTGGTGACATCACAAACATGATGTTGATGACGTCACTGTTCTTTGATGTTGATGACATCACAGCTCTTTAATGTTGGTGACATCACAGCTCTTTGATGTTGGTGACATCACAGCTCTGTGATGTTTGTGACATCACAAACATGATGTTGATGACGTCACTGTTCTTTGATGTTGATGACATCACAGCTCTTTAATGTTGGTGACATCACAGCTCTGTGATGTTTGTGACATCACAAACATGATGTTGATGACGTCACTGTTCTTTGATGTTGGTGACATCACAGCTCTTTTATGTTTGTGACATCACAAACATGATGTTGATGACGTCACTGTTCTTTGATGTTGATGACATCACAGCTCTTTGATGTTGGTGACATCACAGCTCTGTGATGTTTGTGACATCACAAACATGATGTTGATGACGTCACTGTTCTTTGATGTTGGTGACATCACAGCTCTTTTATGTTTGTGACATCACAAACATGATGTTGATGACGTCACTGTTCTTTGATGTTGATGACATCACAGATCTGTGATGTTTGTGGCATCACAAACATGATGGTGATGACGTCACTGGTCTTTGATGTTGATGACATCACAGCTCTTTGATGTTGGTGACATCACAGCTCTCTGATGTTGGTGACATCACAGCTCTGTGATGTTTGTGACATCACAAACGTGATGTTGATGACGTCACTGTTCTTTGATGTTGATGACATCACAGCTCTGTGATGTTTGTGACATCACAAACATGATGGTGATGACGTCACTGGTCTTTGATGTTGGTGACATCACAGCTCTTTGAGGTTGGTGACATCACAGATTTGATGTTGATGATGGTGACATCACAGATTTGAAGTTGATGAGATATCAGCTCTTCGAAGTTGATGACATCACCTCCCTTTAATCTTAATGACATCACAGCTGCTTGATGTCAAGACCATCAAAGCTGTTCTTTGATGTTGATGACATCATTGCTCTTCGATGTTGGTGACATCTCAGCTCTTTGATGTTGGTGACATCACAGCTCTGTGATGTTTGTGACATCACAGCTCTGTGATGTTGATGACGTCACTGTTATTTGATGTTGGTGACATCACAGCTCTTTGATGTTGGTGACATCACAGCTCTGTGATGTTTGTGACATTACAAACATAATGTTGATGACGTCACTGTTCTTTGATGTTGATGACATCACAGCTCTTTAATGTTGGTGACATCACAGCTCTGTGATGTTTGTGACATCACAAACATTATGTTGATGACGTCACTGTTCTTTGATGTTGGGGACATCACAGCTCTTTGATGTTGGTGACATCACGGCTCTGTGATGTTGGTGACATCACGGCTCTGTGATGTTTGTGACATCACAAACATGATGTTGATGACGTCACTGTTCTTTGATGTTGATGACATCACAGCTCTTTGATGTTGGTGACATCACAGGTCTTTCATGTTGGTGACATCATAGCTCTGTGATGTTTGTGACATCACAAACATGATGGTGATGACGTCACTGCTCTTTGATGTTGATGACATCACAGCTCTTTGATGTTGGTGACATCACAGCTCTTTGATGTTTGTGAAATCACAAACATGATGTTGATGACGTCACTGTTCTTTGATGTTGATGACATCACAGCTCTTTGATGTTGGTGACATCACAGCTCTGTGATGTTTGTGACATCACAAACATGATGTTGATGACGTTACTGTTCTTTGATGTTGATGACATCACAGCTCTTTGATGTTGGTGACATCTCAGCTCTTTGATGTTGGTGACATCACAGCTCTGTGATGTTTGTGATATCACAAACAAGATGTTGATGACGTCACTGTTATTTGATGTTGATGACATCACAGCTCTTTGATGTTGGTGACATCACAGCTCTGTGATGTTTGTGACATCACAAACATGATGGTGATGACGTCACTGGTCTTTGATGTTGATGACATCACAGCTCTTTGATGTTGGTGACATCACAGCTCTTTGATGTTGGTGACATCACGGCTCTGTGATGTTTGTGACATCCCAAACATGATGTTGATGACGTCACAGCTCTTTATTGTTGGTGACATCACAAACATGATGTTGATGACGTCACTGTTCTTTGATGTTGATGACATCACAGCTCTTTAATGTTGGTGACATCACAGCTCTTTGATGTTGGTGACATCACAGCTCTGTGATGTTTGTGACATCACAAACATGATGTTGATGACGTCACTGTTCTTTGATGTTGATGACATCACAGCTCTTTAATGTTGGTGACATCACAGCTCTGTGATGTTTGTGACATCACAAACATGATGTTGATGACGTCACTGTTCTTTGATGTTGGTGACATCACAGCTCTTTTATGTTTGTGACATCACAAACATGATGTTGATGACGTCACTGTTCTTTGATGTTGATGACATCACAGCTCTTTGATGTTGGTGACATCACAGCTCTGTGATGTTTGTGACATCACAAACATGATGTTGATGACGTCACTGTTCTTTGATGTTGGTGACATCACAGCTCTTTTATGTTTGTGACATCACAAACATGATGTTGATGACGTCACTGTTCTTTGATGTTGATGACATCACAGATCTGTGATGTTTGTGGCATCACAAACATGATGGTGATGACGTCACTGGTCTTTGATGTTGGTGACATCACAGCTCTTTGAGGTTGGTGACATCACAGATTTGATGTTGATGATGGTGACATCACAGATTTGAAGTTGATGAGATATCAGCTCTTCGAAGTTGATGACATCACCTCCCTTTAATCTTAATGACATCACAGCTGCTTGATGTCAAGACCATCAAAGCTGTTCTTTGATGTTGATGACATCATTGCTCTTTGATGTTGGTGACATCACAGCTCTGTGATGTTTGTGACATCACAAACATGATGATGATGACGTCACTGGTCTTTGATGTTGATGACATCACAGCTCTTTGATGTTGGTGACATCACAGCTCTTTGATGTTTGTGATATCACAAACATGATGTTGATGACGTCACTGTTCTTTGATGTTGATGACATCACAGCTCTTTGATGTTGGTGACATCACAGCTCTGTGATGTTTGTGACATCACAAACATGATGTTGATGACGTTACTGTTCTTTGATGTTGATGACATCACAGCTCTTTGATGTTGGTGACATCTCAGCTCTTTGATGTTGGTGACATCACAGCTCTGTGATGTTTGTGATATCACAAACAAGATGTTGATGACGTCACTGTTATTTGATGTTGATGACATCACAGCTCTTTGATGTTGGTGACATCACAGCTCTGTGATGTTTGTGACATCACAAACATGATGGTGATGACGTCACTGGTCTTTGATGTTGATGACATCACAGCTCTTTGATGTTGGTGACATCACAGCTCTTTGATGTTGGTGACATCACGGCTCTGTGATGTTTGTGACATCCCAAACATGATGTTGATGACGTCACAGCTCTTTATTGTTGGTGACATCACAAACATGATGTTGATGACGTCACTGTTCTTTGATGTTGATGACATCACAGCTCTTTAATGTTGGTGACATCACAGCTCTTTGATGTTGGTGACATCACAGCTCTGTGATGTTTGTGACATCACAAACATGATGTTGATGACGTCACTGTTCTTTGATGTTGATGACATCACAGCTCTTTAATGTTGGTGACATCACAGCTCTGTGATGTTTGTGACATCACAAACATGATGTTGATGACGTCACTGTTCTTTGATGTTGGTGACATCACAGCTCTTTTATGTTTGTGACATCACAAACATGATGTTGATGACGTCACTGTTCTTTGATGTTGATGACATCACAGCTCTTTGATGTTGGTGACATCACAGCTCTGTGATGTTTGTGACATCACAAACATGATGTTGATGACGTCACTGTTCTTTGATGTTGGTGACATCACAGCTCTTTTATGTTTGTGACATCACAAACATGATGTTGATGACATCACAGCTCTTTGATGTTGGTGACATCACAGCTCTTTGATGTTGGTGACATCACAGCTCTGTGATGTTTGTGACATCACAAACATGATGTTGATGACGTCACTGTTCTTTGATGTTGATGACATCACAGCTCTGTGATGTTTGTGACATCACAAACATGATGGTGATGACGTCACTGGTCTTTGATGTTGATGACATCACAGATCTGTGATGTTTGTGGCATCACAAACATGATGGTGATGACGTCACTGGTCTTTGATGTTGGTGACATCACAGCTCTTTGAGGTTGGTGACATCACAGATTTGATGTTGATGATGGTGACATCACAGATTTGAAGTTGATGAGATATCAGCTCTTCGAAGTTGATGACATCACCTCCCTTTAATCTTAATGACATCACAGCTGCTTGATGTCAAGACCATCAAAGCTGTTCTTTGATGTTGATGACATCATTGCTTTTCGATGTTGATGACATCACAGCTCTTTAATGTTGGTGAGATCACAGATTTGATGTTGATGACATCACAGCTCTTTAAAGTTGATGACGTAACAGCTCTTTGATGTTGGTGAGATCACACATTTGATGTTGATGACACCAGAACGTTTTGGTGTTGGTGAGATCACAGATTTTAAGTTGATGAGATCACAGCTCTTTGATGACAGCAGAGCACTTTGATGTTGGTGACATCACAGCTCTGTGATGTTTGTGACATCACAAACATGATGTTGATGACGTCACTGTTCTTTGATGTTGATTACATCACAGCTCTTTGATGTTGGTGACATCACAGCTCTGTGATGTTTGTTACATCACAAACATGATGTTGATGACGTCACTGTTCTTTGATGTTGATGACATCACAGCTCTTTGATGTTGGTGACATCACAGCTCTGTGATGTTTGTGATATCACAGCTCTGTGATGTTTGTGACATCACAAACATGATGGTGATGACGTCACTGGTCTTTGATGTTGATGACATCACAGCTCTTTGATGTTGGTGACATCACAGCTCTTTGATGTTTGTGACATCACAAACATGATGGTGATGACGTCACTGGTCTTTGATGTTGATGACATCACAGCTCTTTGATGTTGGTGACATCACAGCTCTTTGATGTTTGTGATATCACAAACATGATGTTGATGACGTCACTGTTCTTTGATGTTGATGACATCACAGCTCTTTGATGTTGGTGACATCACAGCTCTTTGATGTTTGTGATATCACAGCTCTGTGATGTTTGTGACATCACAAACATGATGGTGATGACGTCACTGGTCTTTGATGTTGATGACATCACAGCTCTTTGATGTTGGTGACATCACAGCTCTTTGATGTTTGTGATATCACAAACATGATGTTGATGACGTCACTGTTCTTTGATGTTGATGACATCACAGCTCTTTGATGTTGGTGACATCACAGCTCTTTGATGTTGGTGACATCACAGCTCCTTGATGTTTGTGACATCACAAACATGATGTTGATGACGTCACTGTTCTTTGATGTTGATGACATCACAAACATGATGTTGATGACGTCACTGCTCTTTGATGTTGATGACATCACAGCTCTTTGATGTTGGTGACATCACAGCTCTTTGATGTTTGTGAAATCACAAACATGATGTTGATGACGTCACTGTTCTTTGATGTTGATGACATCACAGCTCTTTGATGTTGGTGACATCACAGCTCTGTGATGTTTGTGACATCACAAACATGATGTTGATGACGTTACTGTTCTTTGATGTTGATGACATCACAGCTCTTTGATGTTGGTGACATCTCAGCTCTTTGATGTTGGTGACATCACAGCTCTGTGATGTTTGTGATATCACAAACAAGATGTTGATGACGTCACTGTTATTTGATGTTGATGACATCACAGCTCTTTGATGTTGGTGACATCACAGCTCTGTGATGTTTGTGACATCACAAACATGATGGTGATGACGTCACTGGTCTTTGATGTTGATGACATCACAGCTCTTTGATGTTGGTGACATCACAGCTCTTTGATGTTGGTGACATCACGGCTCTGTGATGTTTGTGACATCCCAAACATGATGTTGATGACGTCACAGCTCTTTATTGTTGGTGACATCACAAACATGATGTTGATGACGTCACTGTTCTTTGATGTTGATGACATCACAGCTCTTTAATGTTGGTGACATCACAGCTCTTTGATGTTGGTGACATCACAGCTCTGTGATGTTTGTGACATCACAAACATGATGTTGATGACGTCACTGTTCTTTGATGTTGATGACATCACAGCTCTTTAATGTTGGTGACATCACAGCTCTGTGATGTTTGTGACATCACAAACATGATGTTGATGACGTCACTGTTCTTTGATGTTGGTGACATCACAGCTCTTTTATGTTTGTGACATCACAAACATGATGTTGATGACGTCACTGTTCTTTGGTGTTGATGACATCACAGCTCTTTTACGTTGGTGACATCACAGCTCTGTAATGTTTGTGACATCACAAACATGATGTTGATGACGTCACTGTTCTTTGATGTTGATGACATCACAGCTCTTTGATGTTGGTGACATCACAGCTCTCTGATCTTGGTGACATCACAGCTCTGTGATGTTTGTGACATCACAAACATGATGTTGATGACGTCACTGTTCTTTGATGTTGGTGACATCACAGCTCTTTGAGGTTGGTGACATCACAGATTTGATGTTGATGATGGTGACATCACAGATTTGAAGTTGATGAGATATCAGCTCTTCGAAGTTGATGACATCACCTCCCTTTAATCTTAATGACATCACAGCTGCTTGATGTCAAGACCATCAAAGCTGTTCTTTGATGTTGATGACATCATTGCTCTTTGATGTTGGTGACATCACAGCTCTGTGATGTTTGTGACATCACAAACATGATGGTGATGACGTCACTGGTCTTTGATGTTGATGACATCACAGCTCTTTGATGTTGGTGACATCAC
>JAHWDR010000176.1:0-32371 GCA_021346845.1 Apeltes quadracus
AAGTTTAGAAATGATGATAGCTTCATAAAACTATTGTTTGTGTAATCCTGAGGCAGTAGGTAGATGAGAACTCTGTCAACTAATTCATTCTCCTATGTGGTCCGTTTTAGGCATTATCTCGCTGGCGAAAAGCCTTGAAATTGAGGAAAAGGAAACAACTTTGTTAGACCAACTCTAGGTGAAAAAAGTATTCAGAAATGATGATATCTCCATAAAACTATTGTTTGTGTAATCCTGAGGCAGTAGGTAGATGAGAACTCTGTCAACTAATTCATTCTCCTATGTGGTCCGTTTTAGGCATTATCTCGCTGTGCAAAAGCCTTGAAATTGAGGAAAAAGGAAACAACTTTGTTAGGACCAAATCTAGGTGAAAAAAGTATTCAGAAATGATGATAGCTTCATAAAACTATTGTTTGTGTAATCCTGAGGCAGTAGGTAGATGAGAACTCTGTCAACTAATTAATTCTCCTATGTGGTCCGTTTTAGGCATTATCTCGCTGCGAAAAGCCTTGAAATTGAGGAAAAGGAAACAACTTTGTTAGACCAAATCTAGGTGAAAAAAGTATTCAGAAATGATGATAGCTTCATAAAACTATTGTTTGTGTAATCCTGAGGCAGTAGGTAGATGAGAACTCTGTCAACTAATTCATTCTCCTATGTGGTCCGTTTTAGGCATTATCTCGCTGCGAAAAGCCTTGAAATTGAGGAAAAGGAAACAACTTTGTTAGACCAAATCTAGGTGAAAAAAGTATTCAGAAATGATGATAGCTTCATAAAACTATTGTTTGTGTAATCCTGAGGCAGTAGGTAGATGAGAACTCTGTCAACTAATAGATTCTCCTATGTGGTCCGTTTTAGGCATTATCTCGCTGCGAAAAGCCTTGAAATTGAGGAAAAAGGAAACAACTTTGTTAGACCAACTCTAGGTGAAAAAAGTATTCAGAAATGATGATATCTCCATAAAACTATTGTTTGTGTAATGCTGAGGCAGTAGGTAGATGAGAACTCTGTCAACTAATGCATTCTCCTATGTGGTCCGTTTTAGGCATTATCTCGCTGCGAAAAGCCTTGAAATTGAGGAAAAAGGAAATCAACTTTGTTAGACCAACTCTAGGTGAAAAAAGTATTCAGAAATGATGATATCTCCATAAAACTATTGTTTGTGTAATGCTGAGGCAGTAGGTAGATGAAATCTCTGTCAACTAATAGATTCTCCTATGTGGTCCGTTTTAGGCATTATCTCGCTGTGCAAAAGCCTTTAAATTGAAGAAAAAGGAAACAACTTTGTTGGACCAAATCTAGGTGAAAAAAGTATTCAGAAATGATGATAGCTTCATAAAACTATTGTTTGTGTAATCCTGAGGCAGTAGGTAGATGAGAACTCTGTCAACTAATGCATTCTCCTATGTGGTCCGTTTTAGGCATTATCTCGCTGTGCAAAAGCCTTTAAATGAAGAAAAAAGGAAACAACTTTGTTGGACCAAATCTAGGTGAAAAAAGTATTCAGAAATGATGATAGCTTCATAAAACTATTGTTTGTGTAATCCTGAGGCAGTAGGTAGATGAGAACTCTGTCAACTAATTCATTCTCCTATGTGGTCCGTTTTAGGCATTATCTCGCTGTGCAAAAGCCTTTAAATTGAGAAAAAGGAAACAACTTTGTTAGGACCAAATCTAGGTGAAAAAAGTATTCAGAAATGATGATAGCTTCATAAAACTATTGTTTGTGTAATCCTGAGGCAGTAGGTAGATGAGAACTCTGTCAACTAATTCATTCTCCTATGTGGTCCGTTTTAGGCATTATCTCGCTGCGAAAAGCCTTGAAATTGAGGAAAAGGAAACAACTTTGTTAGACCAAATCTAGGTGAAAAAAGTATTCAGAAATGATGATAGCTTCATAAAACTATTGTTTGTGTAATCCTGAGGCAGTAGGTAGATGAGAACTCTGTCAACTAATAGCATTCTCCTATGTGGTCCGTTTTAGGCATTATCTCGCTGCGAAAAGCCTTGAAATTGAGGAAAAAGGAAACAACTTTGTTAGACCAAATCTAGGTGAAAAAAGTATTCAGAAATGATGATAGCTTCATAAAACTATTGTTTGTGTAATCCTGAGGCAGTAGGTAGATGAGAACTCTGTCAACTAATTCATTCTCCTATGTGGTCCGTTTTAGGCATTATCTCGCTGCGAAAAGCCTTGAAATTGAGGAAAAGGAAACAACTTTGTTAGACCAAATCTAGGTGAAAAAAGTATTCAGAAATGATGATAGCTTCATAAAACTATTGTTTGTGTAATCCTGAGGCAGTAGGTAGATGAGAACTCTGTCAACTAATGCATTCTCCTATGTGGTCCGTTTTAGGCATTATCTCGCTGTGCAAAAGCCTTTAAATGAAGAAAAAAGGAAACAACTTTGTTAGACCAAATCTAGGTGAAAAAAGTATTCAGAAATGATGATAGCTTCATAAAACTATTGTTTGTGTAATCCTGAGGCAGTAGGTAGATGAGAACTCTGTCAACTAATAGATTCTCCTATGTGGTCCGTTTTAGGCATTATCTCGCTGCGAAAAGCCTTGAAATTGAGGAAAAGGAAACAACTTTGTTAGACCAACTCTAGGTGAAAAAAGTATTCAGAAATGATGATATCTCCATAAAACTATTGTTTGTGTAATGCTGAGGCAGTAGGTAGATGAGAATCTCTGTCAACTAATGCATTCTCCTATGTGGTCCGTTTTAGGCATTATCTCGCTGTGCAAAAGCCTTGAAATTGAGGAAAAGGAAACAACTTTGTTAGACCAAATCTAGGTGAAAAAAGTATTCAGAAATGATGATAGCTTCATAAAACTATTGTTTGTGTAATCCTGAGGCAGTAGGTAGATGAGAACTCTGTCAACTAATGCATTCTCCTATGTGGTCCGTTTTAGGCATTATCTCGCTGTGCAAAAGCCTTTAAATGAAGAAAAAGGAAACAACTTTGTTGGACCAAATCTAGGTGAAAAAAGTATTCAGAAATGATGATAGCTTCATAAAACTATTGTTTGTGTAATCCTGAGGCAGTAGGTAGATGAGAACTCTGTCAACTAATTCATTCTCCTATGTGGTCCGTTTTAGGCATTATCTCGCTGTGCAAAAGCCTTTAAATGAAGAAAAAGGAAACAACTTTGTTGGACCAAATCTAGGTGAAAAAAGTATTCAGAAATGATGATAGCTTCATAAAACTATTGTTTGTGTAATCCTGAGGCAGTAGGTAGATGAGAACTCTGTCAACTAATTCATTCTCCTATGTGGTCCGTTTTAGGCATTATCTCGCTGCGAAAAGCCTTGAAATTGAGGAAAAGGAAACAACTTTGTTAGACCAAATCTAGGTGAAAAAAGTATTCAGAAATGATGATAGCTTCATAAAACTATTGTTTGTGTAATCCTGAGGCAGTAGGTAGATGGGAACTCTGTCAACTAATAGATTCTCCTATGTCGGTCCGTTTTAGGCATTATCTCGCTGCGAAAAGCCTTGAAATTGAGGAAAAGGAAACAACTTTGTTAGACCAACTCTAGGTGAAAAAAGTATTCAGAAATGATGATAGCTTCATAAAACTATTGTTTGTGTAATCCTGAGGCAGTAGGTAGATGAGAACTCTGTCAACTAATTCATTCTCCTATGTGGTCCGTTTTAGGCATTATCTCGCTGCGAAAAGCCTTGAAATTGAGGAAAAGGAAACAACTTTGTTAGACCAACTCTAGGTGAAAAAAGTATTCAGAAATGATGATATCTTCCATAAAACTATTGTTTGTGTAATGCTGAGGCAGTAGGTAGATGAAATCTCTGTCAACTAATAGATTCTCCTATGTGGTCCGTTTTAGGCATTATCTCGCTGTGCAAAAGCCTTTAAATGAAGAAAAAGGAAACAACTTTGTTGGACCAAATCTAGGTGAAAAAAGTATTCAGAAATGATGATAGCTTCATAAAACTATTGTTTGTGTAATCCTGAGGCAGTAGGTAGATGAGAACTCTGTCAACTAATGCATTCTCCTATGTGGTCCGTTTTAGGCATTATCTCGCTGTGCAAAAGCCTTTAAATTGAAGAAAAAAGGAAACAACTTTGTTGGACCAAATCTAGGTGAAAAAAGTATTCAGAAATGATGATAGCTTCATAAAACTATTGTTTGTGTAATCCTGAGGCAGTAGGTAGATGAGAACTCTGTCAACTAATTCATTCTCCTATGTGGTCCGTTTTAGGCATTATCTCGCTGGCGAAAAGCCTTGAAATTGAGGAAAAGGAAACAACTTTGTTAGACCAACTCTAGGTGAAAAAAGTATTCAGAAATGATGATATCTCCATAAAACTATTGTTTGTGTAATCCTGAGGCAGTAGGTAGATGAGAACTCTGTCAACTAATTCATTCTCCTATGTGGTCCGTTTTAGGCATTATCTCGCTGCGAAAAGCCTTGAAATTGAGGAAAAAGGAAACAACTTTGTTAGGACCAAATCTAGGTGAAAAAAGTATTCAGAAATGATGATAGCTTCATAAAACTATTGTTTGTGTAATCCTGAGGCAGTAGGTAGATGAGAACTCTGTCAACTAATTAATTCTCCTATGTGGTCCGTTTTAGGCATTATCTCGCTGCGAAAAGCCTTGAAATTGAGGAAAAGGAAACAACTTTGTTAGACCAAATCTAGGTGAAAAAAGTATTCAGAAATGATGATAGCTTCATAAAACTATTGGTTGTGTAATGCTGAGGCAGTAGGTAGATGAGAACTCTGTCAACTAATTCATTCTCCTATGTGGTCCGTTTTAGGCATTATCTCGCTGCGAAAAGCCTTGAAATTGAGGAAAAGGAAACAACTTTGTTAGACCAACTCTAGGTGAAAAAAGTATTCAGAAATGATGATATCTCCATAAAACTATTGTTTGTGTAATGCTGAGGCAGTAGGTAGATGAAATCTCTGTCAACTAATGCATTCTCGCTATGTTGTCCGTTTTAGGCATTATCTCGCTGCGAAAAGCCTTGAAATTGAGGAAAAGGAATCAACTTTGTTAGACCAACTCTAGGTGAAAAAAGTATTCAGAAATGATGATATCTCCATAAAACTATTGTTTGTGTAATGCTGAGGCAGTAGGTAGATGAAATCTCTGTCAACTAATAGATTCTCCTATGTGGTCCGTTTTAGGCATTATCTCGCTGTGCAAAAGCCTTTAAATGAAGAAAAAAGGAAACAACTTTGTTGGACCAAATCTAGGTGAAAAAAGTATTCAGAAATGATGATAGCTTCATAAAACTATTGTTTGTGTAATCCTGAGGCAGTAGGTAGATGAGAACTCTGTCAACTAATGCATTCTCCTATGTGGTCCGTTTTAGGCATTATCTCGCTGTGCAAAAGCCTTTAAATGAAGAAAAAGGAAACAACTTTGTTGGACCAAATCTAGGTGAAAAAAGTATTCAGAAATGATGATAGCTTCATAAACTATTGTTTGTGTAATCCTGAGGCAGTAGGTAGATGAGAACTCTGTCAACTAATAGATTCTCCTATGTGGTCCGTTTTAGGCATTATCTCGCTGTGCAAAAGCCTTTAAATGAAGAAAAAAGGAAACAACTTTGTTGGACCAAATCTAGGTGAAAAAAGTATTCAGAAATGATGATAGCTTCATAAAACTATTGTTTGTGTAATCCTGAGGCAGTAGGTAGATGAGAACTCTGTCAACTAATTCATTCTCCTATGTGGTCCGTTTTAGGCATTATCTCGCTGGCGAAAAGCCTTGAAATTGAGGAAAAGGAAACAACTTTGTTAGACCAACTCTAGGTGAAAAAAGTATTCAGAAATGATGATATCTCCATAAAACTATTGTTTGTGTAATCCTGAGGCAGTAGGTAGATGAGAACTCTGTCAACTAATTCATTCTCCTATGTGGTCCGTTTTAGGCATTATCTCGCTGCGAAAAGCCTTGAAATTGAGGAAAAGGAAACAACTTTGTTAGACCAACTCTAGGTGAAAAAAGTATTCAGAAATGATGATATCTCCATAAAACTATTGTTTGTGTAATCCTGAGGCAGTAGGTAGATGAGAACTCTGTCAACTAATTCATTCTCCTATGTGGTCCGTTTTAGGCATTATCTCGCTGCGAAAAGCCTTGAAATTGAGGAAAAGGAAACAACTTTGTTAGACCAACTCTAGGTGAAAAAAGTATTCAGAAATGATGATATCTCCATAAAACTATTGTTTGTGTAATGCTGAGGCAGTAGGTAGATGAAATCTCTGTCAACTAATAGATTCTCCTATGTGGTCCGTTTTAGGCATTATCTCGCTGTGCAAAAGCCTTTAAATGAAGAAAAAGGAAACAACTTTGTTGGACCAAATCTAGGTGAAAAAAGTATTCAGAAATGATGATAGCTTCATAAAACTATTGTTTGTGTAATCCTGAGGCAGTAGGTAGATGAGAACTCTGTCAACTAATGCATTCTCCTATGTGGTCCGTTTTAGGCATTATCTCGCTGTGCAAAAGCCTTTAAATTGAGGAAAAAGGAAACAACTTTGTTAGACCAAATCTAGGTGAAAAAAGTATTCAGAAATGATGATAGCTTCATAAAACTATTGTTTGTGTAATCCTGAGGCAGTAGGTAGATGAGAACTCTGTCAACTAATTCATTCTCCTATGTGGTCCGTTTTAGGCATTATCTCGCTGCGAAAAGCCTTGAAATTGAGGAAAAAGGAAACAACTTTGTTAGACCAAATCTAGGTGAAAAAAGTATTCAGAAATGATGATAGCTTCATAAAACTATTGTTTGTGTAATCCTGAGGCAGTAGGTAGATGAGAACTCTGTCAACTAATAGCATTCTCCTATGTGGTCCGTTTTAGGCATTATCTCGCTGCGAAAAGCCTTGAAATTGAGGAAAAAGGAAACAACTTTGTTAGACCAAATCTAGGTGAAAAAAGTATTCAGAAATGATGATATCTCATAAAACTATTGTTTGTGTAATCCTGAGGCAGTAGGTAGATGAGAACTCTGTCAACTAATTAATTCTCCTATGTGGTCCGTTTTAGGCATTATCTCGCTGCGAAAAGCCTTGAAATTGAGGAAAAATTAATCAACTTTGTTAGACCAACTCTAGGTGAAAAAAGTATTCAGAAATGATGATATCTCCATAAAACTATTGTTTGTGTAATCCTGAGGCAGTAGGTAGATGAGAACTCTGTCAACTAATTCATTCTCCTATGTGGTCCGTTTTAGGCATTATCTCGCTGCGAAAAGCCTTGAAATTGAGGAAAAGGAAACAACTTTGTTAGACCAAATCTAGGTGAAAAAAGTATTCAGAAATGATGATAGCTTCATAAAACTATTGTTTGTGTAATCCTGAGGCAGTAGGTAGATGAGAACTCTGTCAACTAATAGATTCTCCTATGTGGTCCGTTTTAGGCATTATCTCGCTGCGAAAAGCCTTGAAATTGAGGAAAAGGAAACAACTTTGTTAGACCAACTCTAGGTGAAAAAAGTATTCAGAAATGATGATATCTCCATAAAACTATTGTTTGTGTAATGCTGAGGCAGTAGGTAGATGAAATCTCTGTCAACTAATGCATTCTCGCTATGTGGTCCGTTTTAGGCATTATCTCGCTGCGAAAAGCCTTGAAATTGAGGAAAAGGAATCAACTTTGTTAGACCAACTCTAGGTGAAAAAAGTATTCAGAAATGATGATATCTCCATAAAACTATTGTTTGTGTAATGCTGAGGCAGTAGGTAGATGAAATCTCTGTCAACTAATAGATTCTCCTATGTGGTCCGTTTTAGGCATTATCTCGCTGTGCAAAAGCCTTTAAATGAAGAAAAAGGAAACAACTTTGTTGGACCAAATCTAGGTGAAAAAAGTATTCAGAAATGATGATAGCTTCATAAAACTATTGTTTGTGTAATCCTGAGGCAGTAGGTAGATGAGAACTCTGTCAACTAATGCATTCTCCTATGTGGTCCGTTTTAGGCATTATCTCGCTGTGCAAAAGCCTTTAAATGAAGAAAAAGGAAACAACTTTGTTGGACCAAATCTAGGTGAAAAAAGTATTCAGAAATGATGATAGCTTCATAAAACTATTGTTTGTGTAATCCTGAGGCAGTAGGTAGATGAGAACTCTGTCAACTAATTCATTCTCCTATGTGGTCCGTTTTAGGCATTATCTCGCTGCGAAAAGCCTTGAAATTGAGGAAAAGGAAACAACTTTGTTAGACCAACTCTAGGTGAAAAAAGTATTCAGAAATGATGATATCTCCATAAAACTATTGTTTGTGTAATCCTGAGGCAGTAGGTAGATGAGAACTCTGTCAACTAATTCATTCTCCTATGTGGTCCGTTTTAGGCATTATCTCGCTGGCGAAAAGCCTTGAAATTGAGGAAAAGGAAACAACTTTGTTAGACCAAATCTAGGTGAAAAAAGTATTCAGAAATGATGATAGCTTCATAAAACTATTGTTTGTGTAATCCTGAGGCAGTAGGTAGATGAGAACTCTGTCAACTAATTCATTCTCCTATGTGGTCCGTTTTAGGCATTATCTCGCTGCGAAAAGCCTTGAAATTGAGGAAAAGGAAACAACTTTGTTAGACCAAATCTAGGTGAAAAAAGTATTCAGAAATGATGATAGCTTCATAAAACTATTGTTTGTGTAATCCTGAGGCAGTAGGTAGATGAGAACTCTGTCAACTAATTCATTCTCCTATGTGGTCCGTTTTAGGCATTATCTCGCTGCGAAAAGCCTTGAAATTGAGGAAAAAGGAAACAACTTTGTTAGACCAAATCTAGGTGAAAAAAGTATTCAGAAATGATGACATCTCCATAAAACTATTATTTGTGTAATGCCTGAGGCAGTAGGTAGATGAAATCTCTGTCAACTAATGCATTCTCCTATGTGGTCCGTTTTAGGCATTATCTCGCTGCGAAAAGCCTTGAAATTGAGGAAAAGGAAACAACTTTGTTAGACCAACTCTAGGTGAAAAAAGTATTCAGAAATGATGATATCTCCATAAAACTATTGTTTGTGTAATGCTGAGGCAGTAGGTAGATGAGAACTCTGTCAACTAATGCATTCTCCTATGTGGTCCGTTTTAGGCATTATCTCGCTGGCGAAAAGCCTTGAAATTGAGGAAAAAGGAAACAACTTTGTTAGACCAAATCTAGGTGAAAAAAGTATTCAGAAATGATGATAGCTTCATAAAACTATTGTTTGTGTAATCCTGAGGCAGTAGGTAGATGAGAACTCTGTCAACTAATGCATTCTCCTATGTGGTCCGTTTTAGGCATTATCTCGCTGTGCGAAAAGCCTTGAAATTGAGGAAAAAGGAAACAACTTTGTTAGACCAAATCTAGGTGAAAAAAGTATTCAGAAATGATGATAGCTTCATAAAACTATTGTTTGTGTAATCCTGAGGCAGTAGGTAGATGAGAACTCTGTCAACTAATAGCATTCTCCTATGTGGTCCGTTTTAGGCATTATCTCGCTGTGCAAAAGCCTTTAAATGAAGAAAAAAGGAAACAACTTTGTTGGACCAAATCTAGGTGAAAAAAGTATTCAGAAATGATGATAGCTTCATAAAACTATTGTTTGTGTAATCCTGAGGCAGTAGGTAGATGAGAACTCTGTCAACTAATTCATTCTCCTATGTGGTCCGTTTTAGGCATTATCTCGCTGCGAAAAGCCTTGAAATTGAGGAAAAGGAAACAACTTTGTTAGACCAAATCTAGGTGAAAAAAGTATTCAGAAATGATGATAGCTTCATAAAACTATTGTTTGTGTAATCCTGAGGCAGTAGGTAGATGAGAACTCTGTCAACTAATTCATTCTCCTATGTGGTCCGTTTTAGGCATTATCTCGCTGCGAAAAGCCTTGAAATTGAGGAAAAGGAAACAACTTTGTTAGACCAACTCTAGGTGAAAAAAGTATTCAGAAATGATGATAGCTTCCATAAAACTATTGTTTGTGTAATCCTGAGGCAGTAGGTAGATGAGAACTCTGTCAACTAATGCATTCTCCTATGTGGTCCGTTTTAGGCATTATCTCGCTGCGAAAAGCCTTGAAATTGAGGAAAAGGAAACAACTTTGTTAGACCAACTCTAGGTGAAAAAAGTATTCAGAAATGATGATATCTCCATAAAACTATTGTTTGTGTAATGCTGAGGCAGTAGGTAGATGAAATCTCTGTCAACTAATGCATTCTCCTATGTGGTCCGTTTTAGGCATTATCTCGCTGTGCAAAAGCCTTTAAATGAAGAAAAAAGGAAACAACTTTGTTGGACCAAATCTAGGTGAAAAAAGTATTCAGAAATGATGATAGCTTCATAAAACTATTGTTTGTGTAATCCTGAGGCAGTAGGTAGATGAGAACTCTGTCAACTAATGCATTCTCCTATGTGGTCCGTTTTAGGCATTATCTCGCTGTGCAAAAGCCTTTAAATGAAGAAAAAGGAAACAACTTTGTTGGACCAAATCTAGGTGAAAAAAGTATTCAGAAATGATGATAGCTTCATAAAACTATTGTTTGTGTAATCCTGAGGCAGTAGGTAGATGAGAACTCTGTCAACTAATTCATTCTCCTATGTGGTCCGTTTTAGGCATTATCTCGCTGTGCAAAAGCCTTTAAATTGAAGAAAAAGGAAACAACTTTGTTAGACCAAATCTAGGTGAAAAAAGTATTCAGAAATGATGATAGCTTCATAAAACTATTGTTTGTGTAATCCTGAGGCAGTAGGTAGATGAGAACTCTGTCAACTAATAGCATTCTCCTATGTGGTCCGTTTTAGGCATTATCTCGCTGCGAAAAGCCTTGAAATTGAGGAAAAGGAAACAACTTTGTTAGACCAACTCTAGGTGAAAAAAGTATTCAGAAATGATGATATCTCCATAAAACTATTGTTTGTGTAATGCTGAGGCAGTAGGTAGATGAAATCTCTGTCAACTAATGCATTCTCGCTATGTTGTCCGTTTTAGGCATTATCTCGCTGCGAAAAGCCTTGAAATTGAGGAAAAGGAATCAACTTTGTTAGACCAACTCTAGGTGAAAAAAGTATTCAGAAATGATGATATCTCCATAAAACTATTGTTTGTGTAATGCTGAGGCAGTAGGTAGATGAGAACTCTGTCAACTAATAGATTCTCCTATGTGGTCCGTTTTAGGCATTATCTCGCTGTGCAAAAGCCTTTAAATGAAGAAAAAAGGAAACAACTTTGTTGGACCAAATCTAGGTGAAAAAAGTATTCAGAAATGATGATAGCTTCATAAAACTATTGTTTGTGTAATCCTGAGGCAGTAGGTAGATGAGAACTCTGTCAACTAATGCATTCTCCTATGTGGTCCGTTTTAGGCATTATCTCGCTGTGCAAAAGCCTTTAAATGAAGAAAAAAGGAAACAACTTTGTTGGACCAAATCTAGGTGAAAAAAGTATTCAGAAATGATGATAGCTTCATAAAACTATTGTTTGTGTAATCCTGAGGCAGTAGGTAGATGAGAACTCTGTCAACTAATTCATTCTCCTATGTGGTCCGTTTTAGGCATTATCTCGCTGCGAAAAGCCTTGAAATTGAGGAAAAGGAAACAACTTTGTTAGACCAACTCTAGGTGAAAAAAGTATTCAGAAATGATGATATCTCCATAAAACTATTGTTTGTGTAATCCTGAGGCAGTAGGTAGATGAGAACTCTGTCAACTAATTCATTCTCCTATGTGGTCCGTTTTAGGCATTATCTCGCTGTGCAAAAGCCTTGAAATTGAGGAAAAAAGGAAACAACTTTGTTGGACCAAATCTAGGTGAAAAAAGTATTCAGAAATGATGATAGCTTCATAAAACTATTGTTTGTGTAATCCTGAGGCAGTAGGTAGATGAGAACTCTGTCAACTAATTCATTCTCCTATGTGGTCCGTTTTAGGCATTATCTCGCTGCGAAAAGCCTTGAAATTGAGGAAAAGGAAACAACTTTGTTAGACCAAATCTAGGTGAAAAAAGTATTCAGAAATGATGATAGCTTCATAAAACTATTGGTTGTGTAATGCTGAGGCAGTAGGTAGATGAGAACTCTGTCAACTAATTCATTCTCCTATGTGGTCCGTTTTAGGCATTATCTCGCTGCGAAAAGCCTTGAAATTGAGGAAAAGGAAACAACTTTGTTAGACCAACTCTAGGTGAAAAAAGTATTCAGAAATGATGATATCTCCATAAAACTATTGTTTGTGTAATCCTGAGGCAGTAGGTAGATGAAATCTCTGTCAACTAATGCATTCTCGCATGTTGTCCGTTTTAGGCATTATCTCGCTGCGAAAAGCCTTGAAATTGAGGAAAAGGAATCAACTTTGTTAGACCAACTCTAGGTGAAAAAAGTATTCAGAAATGATGATATCTCCATAAAACTATTGTTTGTGTAATGCTGAGGCAGTAGGTAGATGACATCTCTGTCAACTAATAGATTCTCCTATGTGGTCCGTTTTAGGCATTATCTCGCTGTGCAAAAGCCTTTAAATGAAGAAAAAGGAAACAACTTTGTTGGACCAAATCTAGGTGAAAAAAGTATTCAGAAATGATGATAGCTTCATAAAACTATTGTTTGTGTAATCCTGAGGCAGTAGGTAGATGAGAACTCTGTCAACTAATGCATTCTCCTATGTGGTCCGTTTTAGGCATTATCTCGCTGTGCAAAAGCCTTTAAATGAAGAAAAAAGGAAACAACTTTGTTGGACCAAATCTAGGTGAAAAAAGTATTCAGAAATGATGATAGCTTCATAAAACTATTGTTTGTGTAATCCTGAGGCAGTAGGTAGATGAGAACTCTGTCAACTAATAGATTCTCCTATGTGGTCCGTTTTAGGCATTATCTCGCTGTGCGAAAAGCCTTTAAATGAAGAAAAAGGAAACAACTTTGTTAGACCAAATCTAGGTGAAAAAAGTATTCAGAAATGATGATAGCTTCATAAAACTATTGTTTGTGTAATCCTGAGGCAGTAGGTAGATGAGAACTCTGTCAACTAATTCATTCTCCTATGTGGTCCGTTTTAGGCATTATCTCGCTGCGAAAAGCCTTGAAATTGAGGAAAAGGAAACAACTTTGTTAGACCAAATCTAGGTGAAAAAAGTATTCAGAAATGATGATATCTCCATAAAACTATTGTTTGTGTAATCCTGAGGCAGTAGGTAGATGAGAACTCTGTCAACTAATTCATTCTCCTATGTGGTCCGTTTTAGGCATTATCTCGCTGCGAAAAGCCTTGAAATTGAGGAAAAGGAAACAACTTTGTTAGACCAACTCTAGGTGAAAAAAGTATTCAGAAATGATGATATCTCCATAAAACTATTGTTTGTGTAATCCTGAGGCAGTAGGTAGATGAGAACTCTGTCAACTAATTCATTCTCCTATGTGGTCCGTTTTAGGCATTATCTCGCTGCGAAAAGCCTTGAAATTGAGGAAAAATTAATCAACTTTGTTAGACCAACTCTAGGTGAAAAAAGTATTCAGAAATGATGATATCTCCATAAAACTATTGTTTGTGTAATGCTGAGGCAGTAGGTAGATGAAATCTCTGTCAACTAATAGCATTCTCCTATGTGGTCCGTTTTAGGCATTATCTCGCTGTGCAAAAGCCTTTAAATTGAAGAAAAAGGAAACAACTTTGTTGGACCAAATCTAGGTGAAAAAAGTATTCAGAAATGATGATAGCTTCATAAAACTATTGTTTGTGTAATCCTGAGGCAGTAGGTAGATGAGAACTCTGTCAACTAATGCATTCTCCTATGTGGTCCGTTTTAGGCATTATCTCGCTGTGCAAAAGCCTTTAAATGAAGAAAAAAGGAAACAACTTTGTTGGACCAAATCTAGGTGAAAAAAGTATTCAGAAATGATGATAGCTTCATAAAACTATTGTTTGTGTAATCCTGAGGCAGTAGGTAGATGAGAACTCTGTCAACTAATTCATTTCTCCTATGTGGTCCGTTTTAGGCATTATCTCGCTGTGCAAAAGCCTTTAAATTGAAGGAAAAAGGAAACAACTTTGTTGGACCAAATCTAGGTGAAAAAAGTATTCAGAAATGATGATAGCTTCATAAAACTATTGTTTGTGTAATCCTGAGGCAGTAGGTAGATGAGAACTCTGTCAACTAATTCATTCTCCTATGTGGTCCGTTTTAGGCATTATCTCGCTGCGAAAAGCCTTGAAATTGAGGAAAAGGAAACAACTTTGTTAGACCAAATCTAGGTGAAAAAAGTATTCAGAAATGATGATAGCTTCATAAAACTATTGTTTGTGTAATCCTGAGGCAGTAGGTAGATGAGAACTCTGTCAACTAATAGATTCTCCTATGTGGTCCGTTTTAGGCATTATCTCGCTGCGAAAAGCCTTGAAATTGAGGAAAAGGAAACAACTTTGTTAGACCAACTCTAGGTGAAAAAAGTATTCAGAAATGATGATAGCTCCATAAAACTATTGTTTGTGTAATCCTGAGGCAGTAGGTAGATGAGAACTCTGTCAACTAATTCATTCTCCTATGTGGTCCGTTTTAGGCATTATCTCGCTGCGAAAAGCCTTGAAATTGAGGAAAAGGAAACAACTTTGTTAGACCAACTCTAGGTGAAAAAAGTATTCAGAAATGATGATATCTCCATAAAACTATTGTTTGTGTAATCCTGAGGCAGTAGGTAGATGAGAACTCTGTCAACTAATTCATTCTCCTATGTGGTCCGTTTTAGGCATTATCTCGCTGCGAAAAGCCTTGAAATTGAGGAAAAGGAAACAACTTTGTTAGACCAACTCTAGGTGAAAAAAGTATTCAGAAATGATGATATCTCCATAAAACTATTGTTTGTGTAATGCTGAGGCAGTAGGTAGATGAGAATCTCTGTCAACTAATGCATTCTCGCTATGTGGTCCGTTTTAGGCATTATCTCGCTGCGAAAAGCCTTGAAATTGAGGAAAAATTAATCAACTTTGTTAGACCAACTCTAGGTGAAAAAAGTATTCAGAAATGATGATATCTCCATAAAACTATTGTTTGTGTAATGCTGAGGCAGTAGGTAGATGAGAACTCTGTCAACTAATAGATTCTCCTATGTGGTCCGTTTTAGGCATTATCTCGCTGTGCAAAAGCCTTTAAATGAAGAAAAAAGGAAACAACTTTGTTGGACCAAATCTAGGTGAAAAAAGTATTCAGAAATGATGATAGCTTCATAAAACTATTGTTTGTGTAATCCTGAGGCAGTAGGTAGATGAGAACTCTGTCAACTAATGCATTCTCCTATGTGGTCCGTTTTAGGCATTATCTCGCTGTGCAAAAGCCTTTAAATGAAGAAAAAGGAAACAACTTTGTTGGACCAAATCTAGGTGAAAAAAGTATTCAGAAATGATGATAGCTTCATAAAACTATTGTTTGTGTAATCCTGAGGCAGTAGGTAGATGAGAACTCTGTCAACTAATAGATTCTCCTATGTGGTCCGTTTTAGGCATTATCTCGCTGTGCGAAAAGCCTTGAAATTGAGGAAAAAGGAAACAACTTTGTTAGACCAAATCTAGGTGAAAAAAGTATTCAGAAATGATGATAGCTTCATAAAACTATTGTTTGTGTAATCCTGAGGCAGTAGGTAGATGAGAACTCTGTCAACTAATTCATTCTCCTATGTGGTCCGTTTTAGGCATTATCTCGCTGGCGAAAAGCCTTGAAATTGAGGAAAAGGAAACAACTTTGTTAGACCAAATCTAGGTGAAAAAAGTATTCAGAAATGATGATAGCTTCATAAAACTATTGTTTGTGTAATCCTGAGGCAGTAGGTAGATGAGAACTCTGTCAACTAATTCATTCTCCTATGTGGTCCGTTTTAGGCATTATCTCGCTGCGAAAAGCCTTGAAATTGAGGAAAAGGAAACAACTTTGTTAGACCAACTCTAGGTGAAAAAAGTATTCAGAAATGATGATATCTCCATAAAACTATTGTTTGTGTAATCCTGAGGCAGTAGGTAGATGAGAACTCTGTCAACTAATTCATTCTCCTATGTGGTCCGTTTTAGGCATTATCTCGCTGCGAAAAGCCTTGAAATTGAGGAAAAGGAAACAACTTTGTTAGACCAACTCTAGGTGAAAAAAGTATTCAGAAATGATGATATCTCCATAAAACTATTGTTTGTGTAATGCCTGAGGCAGTAGGTAGATGAAATCTCTGTCAACTAATAGATTCTCCTATGTGGTCCGTTTTAGGCATTATCTCGCTGTGCAAAAGCCTTGAAATTGAGGAAAAGGAAACAACTTTGTTAGACCAAATCTAGGTGAAAAAAGTATTCAGAAATGATGATAGCTTCATAAAACTATTGTTTGTGTAATCCTGAGGCAGTAGGTAGATGAGAACTCTGTCAACTAATGCATTCTCCTATGTGGTCCGTTTTAGGCATTATCTCGCTGTGCAAAAGCCTTGAAATTGAAGGAAAAAGGAAACAACTTTGTTAGACCAAATCTAGGTGAAAAAAGTATTCAGAAATGATGATAGCTTCATAAAACTATTGTTTGTGTAATCCTGAGGCAGTAGGTAGATGAGAACTCTGTCAACTAATGCATTCTCCTATGTGGTCCGTTTTAGGCATTATCTCGCTGTGCAAAAGCCTTTAAATGAAGAAAAAGGAAACAACTTTGTTGGACCAAATCTAGGTGAAAAAAGTATTCAGAAATGATGATAGCTTCATAAAACTATTGTTTGTGTAATCCTGAGGCAGTAGGTAGATGAGAACTCTGTCAACTAATTCATTCTCCTATGTGGTCCGTTTTAGGCATTATCTCGCTGCGAAAAGCCTTGAAATTGAGGAAAAGGAAACAACTTTGTTAGACCAAATCTAGGTGAAAAAAGTATTCAGAAATGATGATAGCTTCATAAAACTATTGTTTGTGTAATCCTGAGGCAGTAGGTAGATGAGAACTCTGTCAACTAATAGCATTCTCCTATGTGGTCCGTTTTAGGCATTATCTCGCTGGCGAAAAGCCTTGAAATTGAGGAAAAAGGAAACAACTTTGTTAGACCAAATCTAGGTGAAAAAAGTATTCAGAAATGATGATAGCTTCATAAAACTATTGTTTGTGTAATCCTGAGGCAGTAGGTAGATGAGAACTCTGTCAACTAATTCATTCTCCTATGTGGTCCGTTTTAGGCATTATCTCGCTGCGAAAAGCCTTGAAATTGAGGAAAAGGAAACAACTTTGTTAGACCAACTCTAGGTGAAAAAAGTATTCAGAAATGATGATAGCTCCATAAAACTATTGTTTGTGTAATCCTGAGGCAGTAGGTAGATGAGAACTCTGTCAACTAATTCATTCTCCTATGTGGTCCGTTTTAGGCATTATCTCGCTGCGAAAAGCCTTGAAATTGAGGAAAAGGAAACAACTTTGTTAGACCAACTCTAGGTGAAAAAAGTATTCAGAAATGATGATATCTCCATAAAACTATTGTTTGTGTAATGCTGAGGCAGTAGGTAGATGAGAATCTCTGTCAACTAATGCATTCTCCTATGTGGTCCGTTTTAGGCATTATCTCGCTGCGAAAAGCCTTGAAATTGAGGAAAAGGAAACAACTTTGTTAGACCAACTCTAGGTGAAAAAAGTATTCAGAAATGATGATATCTCCATAAAACTATTGTTTGTGTAATGCTGAGGCAGTAGGTAGATGAGAACTCTGTCAACTGAAGCATTCTCCTATGTGGTCCGTTTTAGGCATTATCTCGCTGTGCAAAAGCCTTTAAATGAAGAAAAAAGGAAACAACTTTGTTGGACCAAATCTAGGTGAAAAAAGTATTCAGAAATGATGATAGCTTCATAAAACTATTGTTTGTGTAATCCTGAGGCAGTAGGTAGATGAGAACTCTGTCAACTAATGCATTCTCCTATGTGGTCCGTTTTAGGCATTATCTCGCTGCGAAAAGCCTTGAAATTGAGGAAAAAGGAAACAACTTTGTTAGACCAAATCTAGGTGAAAAAAGTATTCAGAAATGATGATAGCTTCATAAAACTATTGTTTGTGTAATCCTGAGGCAGTAGGTAGATGAGAACTCTGTCAACTAATAGATTCTCCTATGTGGTCCGTTTTAGGCATTATCTCGCTGTGCAAAAGCCTTTAAATTGAAGAAAAAGGAAACAACTTTGTTAGGACCAAATCTAGGTGAAAAAAGTATTCAGAAATGATGATAGCTTCATAAAACTATTGTTTGTGTAATCCTGAGGCAGTAGGTAGATGAGAACTCTGTCAACTAATTCATTCTCCTATGTGGTCCGTTTTAGGCATTATCTCGCTGCGAAAAGCCTTGAAATTGAGGAAAAGGAAACAACTTTGTTAGACCAAATCTAGGTGAAAAAAGTATTCAGAAATGATGATAGCTTCATAAAACTATTGTTTGTGTAATCCTGAGGCAGTAGGTAGATGAGAACTCTGTCAACTAATTCATTCTCCTATGTGGTCCGTTTTAGGCATTATCTCGCTGGCGAAAAGCCTTGAAATTGAGGAAAAGGAAACAACTTTGTTAGACCAACTCTAGGTGAAAAAAGTATTCAGAAATGATGATATCTCCATAAAACTATTGTTTGTGTAATCCTGAGGCAGTAGGTAGATGAGAACTCTGTCAACTAATTCATTCTCCTATGTGGTCCGTTTTAGGCATTATCTCGCTGCGAAAAGCCTTGAAATTGAGGAAAAGGAAACAACTTTGTTAGACCAACTCTAGGTGAAAAAAGTATTCAGAAATGATGATATCTCCATAAAACTATTGTTTGTGTAATGCTGAGGCAGTAGGTAGATGACATCTCTGTCAACTAATAGATTCTCCTATGTGGTCCGTTTTAGGCATTATCTCGCTGTGCAAAAGCCTTGAAATTGAGGAAAAGGAAACAACTTTGTTAGGACCAAATCTAGGTGAAAAAAGTATTCAGAAATGATGATAGCTTCATAAAACTATTGTTTGTGTAATCCTGAGGCAGTAGGTAGATGAGAACTCTGTCAACTAATGCATTCTCCTATGTGGTCCGTTTTAGGCATTATCTCGCTGTGCAAAAGCCTTTAAATGAAGAAAAAAGGAAACAACTTTGTTGGACCAAATCTAGGTGAAAAAAGTATTCAGAAATGATGATAGCTTCATAAAACTATTGTTTGTGTAATCCTGAGGCAGTAGGTAGATGAGAACTCTGTCAACTAATTCATTCTCCTATGTGGTCCGTTTTAGGCATTATCTCGCTGTGCAAAAGCCTTTAAATGAAGAAAAAGGAAACAACTTTGTTAGGACCAAATCTAGGTGAAAAAAGTATTCAGAAATGATGATAGCTTCATAAAACTATTGTTTGTGTAATCCTGAGGCAGTAGGTAGATGAGAACTCTGTCAACTAATTCATTCTCCTATGTGGTCCGTTTTAGGCATTATCTCGCTGCGAAAAGCCTTGAAATTGAGGAAAAGGAAACAACTTTGTTAGACCAAATCTAGGTGAAAAAAGTATTCAGAAATGATGATAGCTTCATAAAACTATTGTTTGTGTAATCCTGAGGCAGTAGGTAGATGAGAACTCTGTCAACTAATAGCATTCTCCTATGTGGTCCGTTTTAGGCATTATCTCGCTGGCGAAAAGCCTTGAAATTGAGGAAAAGGAAACAACTTTGTTAGACCAACTCTAGGTGAAAAAAGTATTCAGAAATGATGATATCTTCCATAAAACTATTGTTTGTGTAATCCTGAGGCAGTAGGTAGATGAGAACTCTGTCAACTAATTCATTCTCCTATGTGGTCCGTTTTAGGCATTATCTCGCTGCGAAAAGCCTTGAAATTGAGGAAAAAGGAAACAACTTTGTTAGACCAAATCTAGGTGAAAAAAGTATTCAGAAATGATGATAGCTTCATAAAACTATTGTTTGTGTAATCCTGAGGCAGTAGGTAGATGAGAACTCTGTCAACTAATTCATTCTCCTATGTGGTCCGTTTTAGGCATTATCTCGCTGCGAAAAGCCTTGAAATTGAGGAAAAGGAAACAACTTTGTTAGACCAACTCTAGGTGAAAAAAGTATTCAGAAATGATGATATCTCCATAAAACTATTGTTTGTGTAATCCTGAGGCAGTAGGTAGATGAGAACTCTGTCAACTAATTCATTCTCCTATGTGGTCCGTTTTAGGCATTATCTCGCTGCGAAAAGCCTTGAAATTGAGGAAAAAGGAAACAACTTTGTTAGACCAAATCTAGGTGAAAAAAGTATTCAGAAATGATGATAGCTTCATAAAACTATTGTTTGTGTAATCCTGAGGCAGTAGGTAGATGAGAACTCTGTCAACTAATAGATTCTCCTATGTGGTCCGTTTTAGGCATTATCTCGCTGGCGAAAAGCCTTGAAATTGAGGAAAAAGGAAACAACTTTGTTAGACCAACTCTAGGTGAAAAAAGTATTCAGAAATGATGATATCTCCATAAAACTATTGTTTGTGTAATCCTGAGGCAGTAGGTAGATGAGAACTCTGTCAACTAATTCATTCTCCTATGTGGTCCGTTTTAGGCATTATCTCGCTGCGAAAAGCCTTGAAATTGAGGAAAAGGAAACAACTTTGTTAGACCAACTCTAGGTGAAAAAAGTATTCAGAAATGATGATATCTCCATAAAACTATTGTTTGTGTAATGCCTGAGGCAGTAGGTAGATGAGAATCTCTGTCAACTAATAGATTCTCCTATGTGGTCCGTTTTAGGCATTATCTCGCTGTGCAAAAGCCTTTAAATGAAGAAAAAGGAAACAACTTTGTTGGACCAAATCTAGGTGAAAAAAGTATTCAGAAATGATGATAGCTTCATAAAACTATTGTTTGTGTAATCCTGAGGCAGTAGGTAGATGAGAACTCTGTCAACTAATGCATTCTCCTATGTGGTCCGTTTTAGGCATTATCTCGCTGTGCAAAAGCCTTTAAATTGAAGGAAAAAGGAAACAACTTTGTTAGGACCAAATCTAGGTGAAAAAAGTATTCAGAAATGATGATAGCTTCATAAAACTATTGTTTGTGTAATCCTGAGGCAGTAGGTAGATGAGAACTCTGTCAACTAATAGCATTCTCCTATGTGGTCCGTTTTAGGCATTATCTCGCTGGCGAAAAGCCTTGAAATTGAGGAAAAAGGAAACAACTTTGTTAGACCAAATCTAGGTGAAAAAAGTATTCAGAAATGATGATAGCTTCATAAAACTATTGTTTGTGTAATCCTGAGGCAGTAGGTAGATGAGAACTCTGTCAACTAATGCATTCTCCTATGTGGTCCGTTTTAGGCATTATCTCGCTGCGAAAAGCCTTGAAATTGAGGAAAAGGAAACAACTTTGTTAGACCAACTCTAGGTGAAAAAAGTATTCAGAAATGATGATATCTCCATAAAACTATTGTTTGTGTAATGCTGAGGCAGTAGGTAGATGACATCTCTGTCAACTAATAGATTCTCCTATGTGGTCCGTTTTAGGCATTATCTCGCTGTGCAAAAGCCTTTAAATTGAAGAAAAAGGAAACAACTTTGTTAGGACCAAATCTAGGTGAAAAAAGTATTCAGAAATGATGATAGCTTCATAAAACTATTGTTTGTGTAATCCTGAGGCAGTAGGTAGATGAGAACTCTGTCAACTAATGCATTCTCCTATGTGGTCCGTTTTAGGCATTATCTCGCTGTGCAAAAGCCTTTAAATGAAGAAAAAGGAAACAACTTTGTTGGACCAAATCTAGGTGAAAAAAGTATTCAGAAATGATGATAGCTTCATAAAACTATTGTTTGTGTAATCCTGAGGCAGTAGGTAGATGAGAACTCTGTCAACTAATAGATTCTCCTATGTGGTCCGTTTTAGGCATTATCTCGCTGTGCAAAAGCCTTTAAATGAAGAAAAAAGGAAACAACTTTGTTGGACCAAATCTAGGTGAAAAAAGTATTCAGAAATGATGATAGCTTCATAAAACTATTGTTTGTGTAATCCTGAGGCAGTAGGTAGATGAGAACTCTGTCAACTAATTCATTCTCCTATGTGGTCCGTTTTAGGCATTATCTCGCGGCGAAAAGCCTTGAAATTGAGGAAAAGGAAACAACTTTGTTAGACCAACTCTAGGTGAAAAAAGTATTCAGAAATGATGATAGCTTCATAAAACTATTGTTTGTGTAATCCTGAGGCAGTAGGTAGATGAGAACTCTGTCAACTAATTCATTCTCCTATGTGGTCCGTTTTAGGCATTATCTCGCTGGCGAAAAGCCTTGAAATTGAGGAAAAGGAAACAACTTTGTTAGACCAACTCTAGGTGAAAAAAGTATTCAGAAATGATGATATCTCCATAAAACTATTGTTTGTGTAATGCCTGAGGCAGTAGGTAGATGAGAATCTCTGTCAACTAATTCATTCTCCTATGTGGTCCGTTTTAGGCATTATCTCGCTGTGCGAAAAGCCTTGAAATTGAGGAAAAAGGAAACAACTTTGTTAGGACCAAATCTAGGTGAAAAAAGTATTCAGAAATGATGATAGCTTCATAAAACTATTGTTTGTGTAATCCTGAGGCAGTAGGTAGATGAGAACTCTGTCAACTAATAGATTCTCCTATGTGGTCCGTTTTAGGCATTATCTCGCTGTGCAAAAGCCTTTAAATTGAAGAAAAAGGAAACAACTTTGTTGGACCAAATCTAGGTGAAAAAAGTATTCAGAAATGATGATAGCTTCATAAAACTATTGTTTGTGTAATCCTGAGGCAGTAGGTAGATGAGAACTCTGTCAACTAATGCATTCTCCTATGTGGTCCGTTTTAGGCATTATCTCGCTGCGAAAAGCCTTGAAATTGAGGAAAAGGAAACAACTTTGTTAGACCAACTCTAGGTGAAAAAAGTATTCAGAAATGATGATATCTCCATAAAACTATTGTTTGTGTAATGCTGAGGCAGTAGGTAGATGACATCTCTGTCAACTAATAGATTCTCCTATGTGGTCCGTTTTAGGCATTATCTCGCTGCGAAAAGCCTTGAAATTGAGGAAAAGGAAACAACTTTGTTAGACCAAATCTAGGTGAAAAAAGTATTCAGAAATGATGATAGCTTCATAAAACTATTGTTTGTGTAATCCTGAGGCAGTAGGTAGATGAGAACTCTGTCAACTAATGCATTCTCCTATGTGGTCCGTTTTAGGCATTATCTCGCTGTGCAAAACCCTTTAAATTGAAGAAAAAGGAAACAACTTTGTTGGACCAAATCTAGGTGAAAAAAGTATTCAGAAATGATGATAGCTTCATAAAACTATTGTTTGTGTAATCCTGAGGCAGTAGGTAGATGAGAACTCTGTCAACTAATAGATTCTCCTATGTGGTCCGTTTTAGGCATTATCTCGCTGTGCAAAAGCCTTTAAATGAAGAAAAAAGGAAACAACTTTGTTGGACCAAATCTAGGTGAAAAAAGTATTCAGAAATGATGATAGCTTCATAAAACTATTGTTTGTGTAATCCTGAGGCAGTAGGTAGATGAGAACTCTGTCAACTAATTCATTCTCCTATGTGGTCCGTTTTAGGCATTATCTCGCTGCGAAAAGCCTTGAAATTGAGGAAAAGGAAACAACTTTGTTAGACCAAATCTAGGTGAAAAAAGTATTCAGAAATGATGATAGCTTCATAAAACTATTGTTTGTGTAATCCTGAGGCAGTAGGTAGATGAGAACTCTGTCAACTAATTCATTCTCCTATGTGGTCCGTTTTAGGCATTATCTCGCTGCGAAAAGCCTTGAAATTGAGGAAAAGGAAACAACTTTGTTAGACCAACTCTAGGTGAAAAAAGTATTCAGAAATGATGATATCTCCATAAAACTATTGTTTGTGTAATCCTGAGGCAGTAGGTAGATGAGAACTCTGTCAACTAATTCATTCTCCTATGTGGTCCGTTTTAGGCATTATCTCGCTGCGAAAAGCCTTGAAATTGAGGAAAAGGAAACAACTTTGTTAGACCAACTCTAGGTGAAAAAAGTATTCAGAAATGATGATATCTCCATAAAACTATTGTTTGTGTAATGCTGAGGCAGTAGGTAGATGACATCTCTGTCAACTAATAGATTCTCCTATGTGGTCCGTTTTAGGCATTATCTCGCTGTGCAAAAGCCTTGAAATTGAGGAAAAGGAAACAACTTTGTTAGACCAAATCTAGGTGAAAAAAGTATTCAGAAATGATGATAGCTTCATAAAACTATTGTTTGTGTAATCCTGAGGCAGTAGGTAGATGAGAACTCTGTCAACTAATGCATTCTCCTATGTGGTCCGTTTTAGGCATTATCTCGCTGTGCAAAAGCCTTTAAATTGAAGAAAAAGGAAACAACTTTGTTGGACCAAATCTAGGTGAAAAAAGTATTCAGAAATGATGATAGCTTCATAAAACTATTGTTTGTGTAATCCTGAGGCAGTAGGTAGATGAGAACTCTGTCAACTAATTCATTCTCCTATGTGGTCCGTTTTAGGCATTATCTCGCTGTGCAAAAGCCTTTAAATTGAAGAAAAAGGAAACAACTTTGTTGGACCAAATCTAGGTGAAAAAAGTATTCAGAAATGATGATAGCTTCATAAAACTATTGTTTGTGTAATCCTGAGGCAGTAGGTAGATGAGAACTCTGTCAACTAATTCATTCTCCTATGTGGTCCGTTTTAGGCATTATCTCGCTGCGAAAAGCCTTGAAATTGAGGAAAAGGAAACAACTTTGTTAGACCAAATCTAGGTGAAAAAAGTATTCAGAAATGATGATAGCTTCATAAAACTATTGTTTGTGTAATCCTGAGGCAGTAGGTAGATGAGAACTCTGTCAACTAATAGATTCTCCTATGTGGTCCGTTTTAGGCATTATCTCGCTGTGCGAAAAGCCTTGAAATTGAGGAAAAAGGAAACAACTTTGTTAGACCAAATCTAGGTGAAAAAAGTATTCAGAAATGATGATAGCTTCATAAAACTATTGTTTGTGTAATCCTGAGGCAGTAGGTAGATGAGAACTCTGTCAACTAATTCATTCTCCTATGTGGTCCGTTTTAGGCATTATCTCGCTGCGAAAAGCCTTGAAATTGAGGAAAAGGAAACAACTTTGTTAGACCAAATCTAGGTGAAAAAAGTATTCAGAAATGATGATATCTCCATAAAACTATTGTTTGTGTAATCCTGAGGCAGTAGGTAGATGAGAACTCTGTCAACTAATTCATTCTCCTATGTGGTCCGTTTTAGGCATTATCTCGCTGGCGAAAAGCCTTGAAATTGAGGAAAAGGAAACAACTTTGTTAGACCAACTCTAGGTGAAAAAAGTATTCAGAAATGATGATATCTCCATAAAACTATTGTTTGTGTAATCCTGAGGCAGTAGGTAGATGAGAACTCTGTCAACTAATTCATTCTCCTATGTGGTCCGTTTTAGGCATTATCTCGCTGCGAAAAGCCTTGAAATTGAGGAAAAGGAAACAACTTTGTTAGACCAACTCTAGGTGAAAAAAGTATTCAGAAATGATGATATCTCATAAAACTATTGTTTGTGTAATCCTGAGGCAGTAGGTAGATGAGAACTCTGTCAACTAATGCATTCTCCTATGTGGTCCGTTTTAGGCATTATCTCGCTGCGAAAAGCCTTGAAATTGAGGAAAAAGGAAACAACTTTGTTAGACCAAATCTAGGTGAAAAAAGTATTCAGAAATGATGATAGCTTCATAAAACTATTGTTTGTGTAATCCTGAGGCAGTAGGTAGATGAGAACTCTGTCAACTAATTCATTCTCCTATGTGGTCCGTTTTAGGCATTATCTCGCTGCGAAAAGCCTTGAAATTGAGGAAAAGGAAACAACTTTGTTAGACCAACTCTAGGTGAAAAAAGTATTCAGAAATGATGATATCTCCATAAAACTATTGTTTGTGTAATCCTGAGGCAGTAGGTAGATGAGAATCTCTGTCAACTAATAGATTCTCCTATGTGGTCCGTTTTAGGCATTATCTCGCTGCGAAAAGCCTTGAAATTGAGGAAAAAGGAAACAACTTTGTTAGACCAAATCTAGGTGAAAAAAGTATTCAGAAATGATGATAGCTTCATAAAACTATTGTTTGTGTAATCCTGAGGCAGTAGGTAGATGAGAACTCTGTCAACTAATTCATTCTCCTATGTGGTCCGTTTTAGGCATTATCTCGCTGTGCAAAAGCCTTGAAATTGAAGGAAAAAGGAAACAACTTTGTTAGACCAAATCTAGGTGAAAAAAGTATTCAGAAATGATGATAGCTTCATAAAACTATTGTTTGTGTAATCCTGAGGCAGTAGGTAGATGAGAACTCTGTCAACTAATTCATTCTCCTATGTGGTCCGTTTTAGGCATTATCTCGCTGCGAAAAGCCTTGAAATTGAGGAAAAGGAAACAACTTTGTTAGACCAAATCTAGGTGAAAAAAGTATTCAGAAATGATGATAGCTTCATAAAACTATTGTTTGTGTAATCCTGAGGCAGTAGGTAGATGAGAACTCTGTCAACTAATAGATTCTCCTATGTGGTCCGTTTTAGGCATTATCTCGCTGCGAAAAGCCTTGAAATTGAGGAAAAGGAAACAACTTTGTTAGACCAACTCTAGGTGAAAAAAGTATTCAGAAATGATGATATCTCCATAAAACTATTGTTTGTGTAATCCTGAGGCAGTAGGTAGATGAGAACTCTGTCAACTAATTCATTCTCCTATGTGGTCCGTTTTAGGCATTATCTCGCTGCGAAAAGCCTTGAAATTGAGGAAAAGGAAACAACTTTGTTAGACCAACTCTAGGTGAAAAAAGTATTCAGAAATGATGATATCTCCATAAAACTATTGTTTGTGTAATCCTGAGGCAGTAGGTAGATGAGAACTCTGTCAACTAATTCATTCTCCTATGTGGTCCGTTTTAGGCATTATCTCGCTGCGAAAAGCCTTGAAATTGAGGAAAAGGAAACAACTTTGTTAGACCAACTCTAGGTGAAAAAAGTATTCAGAAATGATGATATCTCCATAAAACTATTGTTTGTGTAATCCTGAGGCAGTAGGTAGATGAGAACTCTGTCAACTAATTCATTCTCCTATGTGGTCCGTTTTAGGCATTATCTCGCTGCGAAAAGCCTTGAAATTGAGGAAAAGGAAACAACTTTGTTAGACCAAATCTAGGTGAAAAAAGTATTCAGAAATGATGATAGCTTCATAAAACTATTGTTTGTGTAATCCTGAGGCAGTAGGTAGATGAGAACTCTGTCAACTAATAGATTCTCCTATGTGGTCCGTTTTAGGCATTATCTCGCTGGCGAAAAGCCTTGAAATTGAGGAAAAAGGAAACAACTTTGTTAGACCAACTCTAGGTGAAAAAAGTATTCAGAAATGATGATATCTCCATAAAACTATTGTTTGTGTAATCCTGAGGCAGTAGGTAGATGAGAACTCTGTCAACTAATTCATTCTCCTATGTGGTCCGTTTTAGGCATTATCTCGCTGCGAAAAGCCTTGAAATTGAGGAAAAGGAAACAACTTTGTTAGACCAACTCTAGGTGAAAAAAGTATTCAGAAATGATGATATCTCCATAAAACTATTGTTTGTGTAATCCTGAGGCAGTAGGTAGATGAGAACTCTGTCAACTAATTCATTCTCCTATGTGGTCCGTTTTAGGCATTATCTCGCTGCGAAAAGCCTTGAAATTGAGGAAAAGGAAACAACTTTGTTAGACCAACTCTAGGTGAAAAAAGTATTCAGAAATGATGATATCTTCATAAAACTATTGTTTGTGTAATCCTGAGGCAGTAGGTAGATGAGAACTCTGTCAACTAATTCATTCTCCTATGTGGTCCGTTTTAGGCATTATCTCGCTGGCGAAAAGCCTTGAAATTGAGGAAAAGGAAACAACTTTGTTAGACCAACTCTAGGTGAAAAAAGTATTCAGAAATGATGATATCTCCATAAAACTATTGTTTGTGTAATCCTGAGGCAGTAGGTAGATGAGAACTCTGTCAACTAATTCATTCTCCTATGTGGTCCGTTTTAGGCATTATCTCGCTGTGCAAAAGCCTTGAAATTGAAGGAAAAAGGAAACAACTTTGTTAGACCAAATCTAGGTGAAAAAAGTATTCAGAAATGATGATAGCTTCATAAAACTATTGTTTGTGTAATCCTGAGGCAGTAGGTAGATGAGAACTCTGTCAACTAATTCATTCTCCTATGTGGTCCGTTTTAGGCATTATCTCGCTGTGCAAAAGCCTTTAAATTGAAGAAAAAGGAAACAACTTTGTTGGACCAAATCTAGGTGAAAAAAGTATTCAGAAATGATGATAGCTTCATAAAACTATTGTTTGTGTAATCCTGAGGCAGTAGGTAGATGAGAACTCTGTCAACTAATTCATTCTCCTATGTGGTCCGTTTTAGGCATTATCTCGCTGCGAAAAGCCTTGAAATTGAGGAAAAAGGAAACAACTTTGTTAGACCAAATCTAGGTGAAAAAAGTATTCAGAAATGATGATAGCTTCATAAAACTATTGTTTGTGTAATCCTGAGGCAGTAGGTAGATGAGAACTCTGTCAACTAATAGATTCTCCTATGTGGTCCGTTTTAGGCATTATCTCGCTGCGAAAAGCCTTGAAATTGAGGAAAAGGAAACAACTTTGTTAGACCAACTCTAGGTGAAAAAAGTATTCAGAAATGATGATATCTCCATAAAACTATTGTTTGTGTAATCCTGAGGCAGTAGGTAGATGAGAACTCTGTCAACTAATTCATTCTCCTATGTGGTCCGTTTTAGGCATTATCTCGCTGGCGAAAAGCCTTGAAATTGAGGAAAAGGAAACAACTTTGTTAGACCAAATCTAGGTGAAAAAAGTATTCAGAAATGATGATATCTCCATAAAACTATTGTTTGTGTAATCCTGAGGCAGTAGGTAGATGAGAACTCTGTCAACTAATTCATTCTCCTATGTGGTCCGTTTTAGGCATTATCTCGCTGGCGAAAAGCCTTGAAATTGAGGAAAAGGAAACAACTTTGTTAGACCAACTCTAGGTGAAAAAAGTATTCAGAAATGATGATATCTCCATAAAACTATTGTTTGTGTAATCCTGAGGCAGTAGGTAGATGAGAACTCTGTCAACTAATTCATTCTCCTATGTGGTCCGTTTTAGGCATTATCTCGCTGCGAAAAGCCTTGAAATTGAGGAAAAGGAAACAACTTTGTTAGACCAAATCTAGGTGAAAAAAGTATTCAGAAATGATGATAGCTTCATAAAACTATTGTTTGTGTAATCCTGAGGCAGTAGGTAGATGGGAACTCTGTCAACTAATAGATTCTCCTATGTGGTCCGTTTTAGGCATTATCTCGCTGCGAAAAGCCTTGAAATTGAGGAAAAAGGAAACAACTTTGTTAGACCAAATCTAGGTGAAAAAAGTATTCAGAAATGATGATATCTCCATAAAACTATTGTTTGTGTAATCCTGAGGCAGTAGGTAGATGAGAACTCTGTCAACTAATTCATTCTCCTATGTGGTCCGTTTTAGGCATTATCTCGCTGCGAAAAGCCTTGAAATTGAGGAAAAGGAAACAACTTTGTTAGACCAACTCTAGGTGAAAAAAGTATTCAGAAATGATGATATCTCCATAAAACTATTGTTTGTGTAATGCTGAGGCAGTAGGTAGATGAAATCTCTGTCAACTAATAGATTCTCCTATGTGGTCCGTTTTAGGCATTATCTCGCTGTGCAAAAGCCTTTAAATGAAGAAAAAAGGAAACAACTTTGTTGGACCAAATCTAGGTGAAAAAAGTATTCAGAAATGATGATAGCTTCATAAAACTATTGTTTGTGTAATCCTGAGGCAGTAGGTAGATGAGAACTCTGTCAACTAATTCATTCTCCTATGTGGTCCGTTTTAGGCATTATCTCGCTGCGAAAAGCCTTGAAATTGAGGAAAAGGAAACAACTTTGTTAGACCAACTCTAGGTGAAAAAAGTATTCAGAAATGATGATATCTCCATAAAACTATTGTTTGTGTAATGCTGAGGCAGTAGGTAGATGAGAACTCTGTCAACTAATGCATTCTCCTATGTGGTCCGTTTTAGGCATTATCTCGCTGTGCAAAAGCCTTTAAATTGAAGGAAAAAGGAAACAACTTTGTTAGGACCAAATCTAGGTGAAAAAAGTATTCAGAAATGATGATAGCTTCATAAAACTATTGTTTGTGTAATCCTGAGGCAGTAGGTAGATGAGAACTCTGTCAACTAATTCATTCTCCTATGTGGTCCGTTTTAGGCATTATCTCGCTGCGAAAAGCCTTGAAATTGAGGAAAAGGAAACAACTTTGTTAGACCAAATCTAGGTGAAAAAAGTATTCAGAAATGATGATAGCTTCATAAAACTATTGTTTGTGTAATCCTGAGGCAGTAGGTAGATGAGAACTCTGTCAACTAATAGATTCTCCTATGTGGTCCGTTTTAGGCATTATCTCGCTGCGAAAAGCCTTGAAATTGAGGAAAAAGGAAACAACTTTGTTAGACCAAATCTAGGTGAAAAAAGTATTCAGAAATGATGATAGCTTCATAAAACTATTGTTTGTGTAATCCTGAGGCAGTAGGTAGATGAGAACTCTGTCAACTAATAGATTCTCCTATGTGGTCCGTTTTAGGCATTATCTCGCTGTGCAAAAGCCTTGAAATTGAGGAAAAGGAAACAACTTTGTTAGACCAAATCTAGGTGAAAAAAGTATTCAGAAATGATGATATCTCCATAAAACTATTGTTTGTGTAATCCTGAGGCAGTAGGTAGATGAGAACTCTGTCAACTAATTCATTCTCCTATGTGGTCCGTTTTAGGCATTATCTCGCTGCGAAAAGCCTTGAAATTGAGGAAAAGGAAACAACTTTGTTAGACCAACTCTAGGTGAAAAAAGTATTCAGAAATGATGATATCTCCATAAAACTATTGTTTGTGTAATCCTGAGGCAGTAGGTAGATGAGAACTCTGTCAACTAATTCATTCTCCTATGTGGTCCGTTTTAGGCATTATCTCGCTGCGAAAAGCCTTGAAATTGAGGAAAAGGAAACAACTTTGTTAGACCAACTCTAGGTGAAAAAAGTATTCAGAAATGATGATAGCTTCATAAAACTATTGTTTGTGTAATCCTGAGGCAGTAGGTAGATGAGAACTCTGTCAACTAATAGATTCTCCTATGTGGTCCGTTTTAGGCATTATCTCGCTGCGAAAAGCCTTGAAATTGAGGAAAAAGGAAACAACTTTGTTAGACCAAATCTAGGTGAAAAAAGTATTCAGAAATGATGATAGCTTCATAAAACTATTGTTTGTGTAATCCTGAGGCAGTAGGTAGATGAGAACTCTGTCAACTAATGCATTCTCCTATGTGGTCCGTTTTAGGCATTATCTCGCTGCGAAAAGCCTTGAAATTGAGGAAAAGGAAACAACTTTGTTAGACCAACTCTAGGTGAAAAAAGTATTCAGAAATGATGATATCTCCATAAAACTATTGTTTGTGTAATCCTGAGGCAGTAGGTAGATGAGAACTCTGTCAACTAATTCATTCTCCTATGTGGTCCGTTTTAGGCATTATCTCGCTGCGAAAAGCCTTGAAATTGAGGAAAAGGAAACAACTTTGTTAGACCAAATCTAGGTGAAAAAAGTATTCAGAAATGATGATAGCTTCATAAAACTATTGTTTGTGTAATCCTGAGGCAGTAGGTAGATGAGAATCTCTGTCAACTAATGCATTCTCCTATGTGGTCCGTTTTAGGCATTATCTCGCTGTGCAAAAGCCTTTAAATTGAAGAAAAAGGAAACAACTTTGTTAGGACCAAATCTAGGTGAAAAAAGTATTCAGAAATGATGATAGCTTCATAAAACTATTGTTTGTGTAATCCTGAGGCAGTAGGTAGATGACAACTCTGTCAACTAATATATTCTCCTATGTGGTCCGTTTTAGGCATTATCTCGCTGTCCAAAAGCCTTTAAATGAAGAAAAAGGAAACAACTTTGTTGGACCAAATCTAGGTGAAAAAAGTATTCAGAAATGATGATAGCTTCATAAAACTATTGTTTGTGTAATCCTGAGGCAGTAGGTAGATGAGAACTCTGTCAACTAATTCATTCTCCTATGTGGTCCGTTTTAGGCATTATCTCGCTGCGAAAAGCCTTGAAATTGAGGAAAAGGAAACAACTTTGTTAGACCAAATCTAGGTGAAAAAAGTATTCAGAAATGATGATAGCTTCATAAAACTATTGTTTGTGTAATCCTGAGGCAGTAGGTAGATGAGAACTCTGTCAACTAATAGATTCTCCTATGTGGTCCGTTTTAGGCATTATCTCGCTGCGAAAAGCCTTGAAATTGAGGAAAAGGAAACAACTTTGTTAGACCAACTCTAGGTGAAAA